>JAAMXV010000651.1:45288-68893 GCA_019693495.1 Axilococcus clingmanii
TGATTGATTGATTGATTGATTGATTGATTGATTGATTGATTGATTGATTGATTGATTGATTGATTTTCACTGTGGATGCTGCTGCTGCTGCTGCTGCTGCTGCTGCTGTAATAACGAAATGTAGTGCTGTATCTCAACCCCGATGCAAACACATCCTGTTTCTAAGTATTTTCTATTGTTAAGTGCTACTTCATCCAAGTTATATTTGTAGTTAGCCATTAGACCATGGGATCGTCTCAGGCCCAAATCTGAGGTGTCTGCTGCCCAGCATAGCCTGTGCAACTCTGCACCATTTCTCAGGTGGAAGTTGGCAACTGGGTCTAGTGCCAAAAACCTTCTCTTTTCATGAACTAAGTAGTGTGTTGAAAGCCTCAACAAAATTGGCTTTAGAGCTGCCTCTAATGAAGGCAATTTTGTCCATTTGTTTTCCTGTAATGCCCAGAATAAGAGCGAATTTGCATGGGCAGGGTCATTCCCTTCATATGCATCTCCTGCATAGCACTGTGTCAATGCAGCTGCCTCCCTTGTTGTCAGCAACATTTTATTGTTCCGTTGCTGTTCAAGCCAGGGAGCAAATCCAGGAATAGGGGACAGTGTCACTAATGTCTGTAGATTCGGAAATTCTGCCATCAACTTTTGGGCAGCTGCCTTAATCAAGAAATTTCCTGTGTCGATGCCAGACAATCCTAGCTGCAGATTTGAAATTGAGTAGAAGACTGCTGTTTTGACTTTATTTTTCTCAAGATTTAATGGTGCAGCCGTATGGAGCAGTGTAGACATTGAGTCTGGGAGTATATTCTCACATGTAAGGGCCACATGTAGTACAATCAATGGCTCACCCTCATAGGCTGGATGTGAGAATGCATAGACTCGCCTGTCCTCTTTACACATTCTTCTTTTGACATCTTCTTCACTGCTGAAAGGGTGAACTGCTTCTCCCTCGACAATTTTACTCAGAAAAGTGGTGTTGGTTTCCTCTGTGATGGAGTGAAGCTGAAGTACTCCCACTGAAAACCATTGGCTTATAACGTCTCTCATGTTATCTGATAGGGTACGAAGGTGCTTTGACTTCTGTGGATCTGCCCTTTCAAGCACAAGTGCATCTGCACGCATGTTGACTACCAGTCTAATTCCATCTTGTTGCTGACTTATGGGGTTCCATAATCTAGAGAATAATGGCTCTGAAAGTTGATGGAGTCGTCCAGCCGCTCTCAGTTGGGACTCTATACTGAATTCTTTCGGCTCAAGCCAAGACTTGCATGCCTTGTCAAGAGCTTCTGTATCCAAAGAAAGATTATTTGATAAGTTGTACAAGAACGAAAGCTTTGCAGAGGAAGAATCCAAAGCTTTGTAACGCTCCATAAATGCAACAACATTGTCGTAAGGCAGAACTGCTTGTAGATGACCTTTCCGCAAGCGAAGATTCTGATGAACTGCTTGGAAAAGATCAGTGCTGCTGACTGAATCTGTTAAAACATGCATCCATTGCGAACTGCTCTTGGATGTGAAGCATCGCTTTATAAACGCGAGAGGCATGAGAAATGACAGCAAGCCTCACTTACACAATTATGAACGCTGTTGCATGGTATTTTCATCGGCCCAGAAAACTTACAGATGGTCAAAATTAAGGGTTTGTGCGGTTCCCAAATGAAAGCAAGCTCACGTCTCGCATACAAGATTCGGTGGTATGGTGGGCAAATCACAAAACCCTTCGTCCATCGATCAATAACTCTAATTTTCAGGAAATTGATTGCATCAGTGATGCATTCTTTAGTCTTGAAGAGCCATACTATTGACAAGTAGGGACTTCAAGTGATCAGCCAAGAAACCAATGGAGGCTATTTTTTCTGTCAGTCGTGACCTCATTGCTCATATAACCAAAGCATGCATCCAATCAACCACATATAAGGAAGAGTGCTATAAATTGGCTCGATTTATAGCGAAGATAGCGTTGTTGATTGCAGAATGTGAGCTGCTGGTTGCTGAGGACAGCTCTTCTTCCTTTGCCAGCGGCGAACGCCTCTTCCTAACCATGCAATCCATCAATGCTGCCTTGGAATGTGCCAAACAGCTCGTCTCCCAGCTTTCACACTCTTCTCAAGGTGCCTCAGTATGGCCTCTTGAAGACGCTGCAGAATTTCAATCTTGCGCAGTCGAATTATTCTCAGCTATTGACAAATTGAACGTATTCTTACAAGAGGAGTCAATTGCACCAGCAGATGTCAAGCAAGATGTTGCAAGTGTGCACCAACAGCTGAAGTATCTGACTTTTACGATGCAAGAGTTAGAAAGCACAGAGGCCGAGGAGAATGAAAGGTTTCAAGAGTTACATCCCTTCAATAGGAAGAAATCAACATGAAACCATCTATGTAAGAAACAATCTACTTTGATTTGCCGGCAACGAGCTGTAATATATCATCCGACAATACTCCAGCTTCACGATCTGTTACTGGATCTGGCTTGGCTTTCCTTTGACCAAAAGTTCTTAAGACTTTAGCGCCCCCTGTTAGGTCTTCCTCTTCTCCCTGCTTCCTATGCCTTTTCTTCCTGTCTGAAATAGCTGTGACTGCTTTTGCTCTATCTACTCTAGACATATAGAAGTCTCTTTCTCGTTTTGCAGCAGCAATTTCAGCTTGCATCTTCTGTTCGTGCACAGCGCGTTGATAATTGATTTCCTCAGTTAAGTTATCCCATTTGAACTTTGGCAGATATTTTATGCACCACAGATCATAATAGTGAACATTACGTTTTTTCCCACCCATTGGCTGGCCATTCAGCATTGCAGCAACCGATTCAGCGTCCACTTTTTCTTCAAACTCAACCCACCCTTCGGTAAAGTTTTTACCTGTATTCCCTCCTTCTTTTTTCCGTTTCTTTCGTACTAGAGGATCCTCTGGAGCTAAATATAATCGAGTGACTTTCCCATGCTTTTCTAGCATATGTCTAAGTTTCTGAGGTTTCTACGAAGATTCAAAATTGCAGGAGGTGAGTCAGTCGAGTTTCCCAGCAGAAGACCTTATAGCCAGGAAATACTGCCTTACCAAATGAGGAGGGATGCGGCTAATATATATAACGCCTCGCTTTTCGTAATCTTCTTTCAATTTTGCAAGCTTTTTTTCTGACAATGTTTTATTCTTCCGAAGCTTCCGCGATGCATCTCCAGACTGCTCCTCCAACTCAGGCTGCAACCGTCGTTCATGAACAATATCCGACGTCATAGTTTGAAAGTTTAAAGTAGGATATCCAATTTTGAACATAACATATAGTATACAACGTTACAGCAGCACATGGAGAACATAAATCTCATCGCACATATACAGGTGAGCCTGGCACACACAGGCGCAAACAAATCATCAAGTTTTCTCGCTTCAAATTCCATTCCTTCTTGTGTTTATAAAATCTTTATCTGAAACAACTACAGCTATCATCTCTGATTTTGACTAGCCGGAATGTCGCGCCAAGAATCCAACTGCACGGCTTCGATGACATTCATATCGGGGTCCCTGAAGAATATTGCGGGCCGACCAGACATGCTTCGAGTGTAATGCACCCCAGCCTCTTTCAGTCTTGATTCAATTGGGGCAATGTCTTCCACACCAACACAAAAATGGCGATCTCGTCCACCGTGTTCTGGGCGGCCATCTAAAGGATCCGGGTTCGGAAGCTCCATGAGGTGTATCATTTCGGGACCGATCCAAAGCCATGCTCCTGGGTATGGGAGTTTGTCATCTGGGCGACCCGAGTTTATTTCAAGGCCTAATATTCCACAATAAAACTCCAAGGACCTCTGTAAAGACTCACAAAGGAGGGCAACATGATGGACACCGTGGAACAGAATTCGCCCTGCAGTCAGTCGGTGGGCGGAGAGGGGTGTGAACCTGGGGGCAATCTAAAGGTATGTTGACATTTATATACCGTACCTTTGGTTGCGTTCTGAGCATGGGTCTTTAGACTGTATGCCCCACGTATGCTTTTAGGGAATTTAGCAGGAGCCTGAACCGATCCAGCTCCATTCTTTTCAGTTGGCGCAGCTCGACAGTAAACGCTGTTGAAAGCTCTATTGTGATACCTAGGTAGATAAGGTCGAACAGTGAGGTTTAGTCGAGCGAAATATTAGAAATTCGAAAACGCACTCCATGACATACCTCGCAGGGGCGACAGAAACTCGATTGTTGGCCTGAATGCTGCAATAATACATCTAACAGCCTTTCCACAACGAAAATACAAAAGTGAGTTTCGAAACTAGAGAGTAGAGAGTGCTGTAGTAGGATATGATCTCCCACCCAACTTCATATCTATCTGCACTTGTTTGGGCGCCTTCTTTTGTAATGCAAACCATTTCTGCTTGCAATGGTGTGGGGGGTAAACAAAAATCAATTGGTTCGCCAAGAATTTCCCTTTCTACACTAATAATGGTTAAGACTAACCATCATCTCAGCTCAAGTGTGTAAATGGCGGATACATCTGACCAAAGATCACAGAAGAAATATTATTCGCGTCTTATTTTGTTTCTTTATTTCGGAGGATGTACGTTTTAGTCGCTCACTATCTCATATAAAAGCTCATCATGAAATTTTGCAGGCGTATATTACGCTCTGGAAGCTCTTCATCTGTACCAACGCAGCCTGCCTGTCGAGTCGTTGCGGTCACTCATATCAAGGCGACACATTGCCCTCGACAAAGGAACTTCCTCTTTAAATGCGGTCTATTGCTCTAGACAACCCCTGCATCTGCACATTGTACATACAGATAATCAGGCATTTACACTGCCCTTGGATAGCCCTTACACAATAACAAAAACCAAAGTTGCCAAGCCAGTCACAGAAGTAGTCAGATCCTCTCACAGGCTTTTCTCAACCAGCAGTGAAGGCATCATAGTAATCACAACATACATTCCTTCGCTTTCAAGATCTAGAGTCAACTGGTATGAAGGAAGTAGGATCTTAATGGAGTTTTCAAATGCAACCACAGCTGGGGCCGATGTCTTGACATGGGTGAAACTGGCTGTGAGGACGGGGGATGACGCCTGCTTCCTCATGGCGAAGAATGAGATTGAATCATTCCTTTCTGTTTGGACAAGTGGATCTGCATCGCCAGCAACGCATATACTGCTCCACCTGGCTGAAGCTGCAGTGAAGTCATTTGAAAGAGCACTCATTGAATCCAATACATCCATCGAAGCATATGAAGCAGCATGTGCTTTACGACGAGAACTGACTGTCACCAAACACTTTCCAGCAGAGCACACTACTGCATTGCTGCTCCCTCTCCTGTTGCCAATAGCATTACCCCTAATCCACTTGTTAAAACGAAAGGGTTGAGTTTACGAGTACAAGTTACAGTCATTTATATTTATTGTAATCTATGCTTGCTTTCCCTAAATTTTTCAAGTCTTTTGTCGTAGGCATTCCACTCGTTTTTGTTGTGCTGCCCTTTGGTCTACCTCGTCGCCGCTTCAGTGGCTCATTATCTGCTGCAGCCGCCACCCCTTCTTCCTCATCAATGGAAGACAATGGCTGAGGCGGCTCTGCATCATCTAGCTCATAGCCTACCATGTCAGCTATTGCATCAATAGTAGAAAGGTCCGAAGGACCTTTCTCTATAATAATTGCTGCTGCTGCTATTTCAGCTTGTCTCGCAGCTTCTACGCGTTCCTGCTTTCTCCTCTTCTTCTCCTCTTCTACTCTCGACTTCTTTTCCTGGACCAACTTCCTCTGAACTTTGAAATTATTCGCAATGTTTGCTTCGTCTTCTTCAGATATTTGCAACGCCTCCTGCTCGCCCAAACGTTCTACGAAGGACTTCATTTCAAGCATCGAATGTTGCAGCTTCTCCTCCACATCAGCATACACAGCCAACTTCCCAGCAAACTCATACAGCACCTTTGGAAGTTGATAAGCTACCCGCAAAGTAACCAGCGTGCTAGCAGGGCTGTCGCCATCATCTTGGAACAGCACTCCAACCATCAGCGGTGTTCCCTCCACCGGCTCTTCCAGTATGTACTTATTCTCTTTCTCATGGGTTCGTTGCATTGTGACAAAAAGCTCCAAAAATGGTGTAGCTGCCCATCTGTACCACAGGAATATAGATACCATTGATCTGTCCTCTTCATGAAAACCCATTTCATCAATGAAATCAAACCATTGGAGCCAGTTGAGCCGATTGTGCCAGACAGTATAACAATGGGACACTGGGGATTTTACTTGGATGCCAACCTCATGCTTAAGAATGACCTCCGTAAACTCAATAAATTCAAAAGGTGTGTACCCACCAGAGGATTTGCGGATGCCCCCATAATCTTCAAGATCGTCTTCCTCTTCTTCTGACAAGGCTCCAAAATCTGTTGGGACGGTGCTGGCTGCTCTCGGAGTCAAGGACCGGCTACTGATGGGCCTGCACAATTGCATAAATGGTGATAGGTCAATGAAAACTATCGACTAGCATAAGTGATTTTACATAGGAAGCTTTACCTGTACAAAATTTTCTTGGCGCATGCACGATTGCTTGTTGAAGCTCTTGATATTGACGAAGGACGAGCTGGCGCAGTTAATGGAGTTAAATTCAACATTTTCGCCATTTGTCCCTGTCTTTTTGTTTTAGTGGCTTAAAATTGCGGCTCTCGGGATGGCGATGGCCGCTTTGAGTCTATTCTTCGCTTTCTCTACAACACTTCGCCCTAATGCCAAACGGTAAAAACAGCGTTTGGGTTTGAACAAGAACGAAGGCCTTACTGCAGGTTATAGGATGTTGCTTTCTTTGATGGGGGTCTTCATTTGTCTTCTCATCAAGAGTCAAAACAGCAACAAACCACCCCCTGAACCTCCCATTAAACGGCTTCCATCCCCATTAAGAACACGTACACATCTAGCCATACTAAGGTGCCCTGCAATTTTCCCAGGATGGTGTTGTGAGATGAATACCCTCCTCCTCCCTCCTTCCTCCTGCTCTTGCAGGTTTGACAGCAGGGTTTATATAGTCTCATCACTTGAAACTCACCATTGATTAATGAGTTATGAAGTGGGCCCACTTGTGATTCTTCATTTGTGTGATTATACACAAGCTGTGTGTGTGTGTGCAAGAAACTTACCAGCTATGCTGATACCATCAGTGCCGAGTGGTGCTCCATTCCAAGTGGGAACATGACTGGCACCTTTCTTGGCTTCTTCTCCACCCACCCGAATGAACCCTGACCTCGCTACGAGATTGCGCTCTTCGCTTGTTTTCTACCAAATATTTGTGATGACTATGAATATGGAGTAAAATTAGTTTCTGATTTTTAGGGAGGATAATTTGTTTGCAATAAGGCGACTCAATGGTTTGGCGATTCTTTCGGCGAAATAGTGACAGCAATCTCGATATTCATTCTCAAGGTTCAGGAGAGGCTGTTATAGATACGCGGAAGTCAGCCAAACCTGTGCAACTGGCCCGTCTTCCGACGCGCTATTTTCCAGCTGCCGACAAGGCCTCCGTGTCCGTTGCCAACACCTATGGTTTGGTACGGTTCACCGTTGAAGAAGCTGATCTCCAAGATTTTAAGAAAGGCCGCGATTTTTTTGCTGTAATAAGCATAGGCTCACAGACACAAGTCACGCGGCGTGCTCGTATTTCTGGTGAAGGCCATGTTCTCTGGGGAGCAGGGTCTCACTTTGTGCTGCAAAAAGAGGGTGCAAGCATAATCCGTGTTGCCATTTTCAGGGAAGGCAGGTTGGAAGGAGCCTTAAAGAATACACTGCACTCTTACTGCGAAACAGACCTGTCTTCTTATTTCTTCGAGCAAAAAGAAAAACCTTCTGACGGTATGTCAGAACTGTCTATCAATGATCTTGAAGACACCAGCAAGGACACGGCGAGTATTACACCATCCATCATGGAAAGACAGAGCTCCAGTTCAAGTGACAGCACTCCTTGTCCGTACTCAAAGTGGCATGATCTAGTGGACCCGGCAGACCCAAAAAACATCAAAGGCAGAGTGTTGATTAGATGCCAAGCATCCACGGTCCTTGATTTGGAGAGGCAGTTGTGGAAGCGTCTGCTGGCATTGGCTGACTTCACTGGGGATTGCCTACTCAGTGCAGAGGAGTTTGAAACGCTGCTGCGAGCGCTGGGCTCAGAAGTCAGCAAAGAAGAGATTGACGTTCTATTCAAAGTCGGTAACACAAATGCAGATGGAATGTTGGATGTGAATGAGCTTGCAGACCTTGTTACCAAGCACAAACCTGGTGACTTTGACAAGCTCATTAAGAGATGCCCAGTGGATGGAGCAGAGTTGATACCTGGTGATGACGTCAGCAACATTTTGTATGTCAGTTTGTGTTTAGATGAAGGCACTGGGGAGTCATTGCGAGGGGGGTACACCACGGAGTCCCAGGCAAGCAGAGCCTGGATAATGAGAACGAGTGAATGGATGAGTCACCCAATATCTGCTCGTAAAATGTACAAACCGGGTGGATTGAGGACAGGTGCTATGGCCACACACATCATTGTGTATGACCGCTCAGATAAGAGGTTGGTGGAGGAGACACTGTCCCCGGTGCTGGTGCTTGCCATGAAACAATTGTACCAATCTCGCATTGGCAAAATAATGATGGGTGATGGTCTCTATGCACGTTTGAAGAATCTATCTGAGAGCCATGGGAGATATATGGACAGTCCAGAATCGGTGAAAGACATCAAACACTTTGTGAAAGTCTTCCAAGGGGAGATCAATCTAATAGAGGTGGCTGAACCCCTAGACTCCTTCAAAACATTCAATGAGTTCTTTTACAGAAAATTGAAGCCGGGAGCGAGACCCATTGCAGAGCCTGAAGATACGAGTGTGATTGTCAGCGCAGCGGACTGTAGGTTGATGGTGTTTGACACGGTTGGGGATGCTACACGCTGCTGGATTAAAGGCAAAAATTTCAGCATTGCAGGCCTTTTGAATGACACAGATCCCAATCGACCAGTGGCAAAATTATTTGATGGGGGTTCCATGGCAATTTTCAGATTGGCCCCCCAAGACTACCACCGATTCCATTCGCCCATTGGGGGGACCATAGAGAGCATCGAAGATATAAGCGGGCAATATTTTACCGTGAATCCAATTGCCATCAATTCGAGATTTACAGATGTATTTTCAAGAAATAAAAGATCGATATTGTGGCTGAAAACTGAAGAATTTAAGAGGGTCCCTTTTATAGCGATCGGGGCGACGCTCGTTGGCTCCATCAACTGGACGGTCCAAGCCGGTGATGAGATCTGCAAGGGACAAGAACTTGGATACTTTGCATTTGGAGGATCTACATGTATCTTGTTAACCCCACCAAATTCTGTAGAGTGGGATGAGGATTTGAAATTGAATGGACTGAAATCACTTGAGAGCTTGGTGAAAGTTGGGGAGAGAATCGGAGCCAGGACTGACTCGGTGGCCGTGAAAGAAGGTGGGCGGGAGAGACATGAGGTGGCAGAATTTGCACGATCTGTTACAAAAGACTTTACTCCTTTGTTGGACACTGCATCGTTTGCTAAACAGCACCCTACTGAGGTTGAAGGGGATGAGTTAGTTGCATCTCAAGGCAGTTTGGATGTATCCTTTCTTTCATGACAGAAGATTGGGGGGGGGGACCAGTGCTCTGCTCCTATGCCCCGTACAGATCAAGTTTTGACATCAAAACTTCCAAAGATGAACTATCTTACTTTACTCTTTGCTTGTCAATACAAAGATGCCCAATATTCCAATGAGGATAAATTTTAGGTATGGGTAATCATTCATCAGAATTGTAATTCGTCCAACTATCGGCAGGAAGCCTACAACTTTCCCCAGGACGTGTTCGGGATTGAGCCATAACTGGCCTCTTGGATACAAACTACGATCATCACCCCAATTATTATCGCCCTTCGTCAAGAAATCAACATGCTGATCAGGCCTCTCATGGACTTTGATCACTCTATGCACAATGGGAATGTCTCTGTCATTGGTGTTGAACACGACAATGTCGCCCGGGCTCACCGGCACCTTTGGTTGATGAAGAAACAGGATGTCGCCTCTATAAAACCCTGGTTCCATGCTACCACTCAGCACAACTACTACTGGTGACTCACTACCAGTGAAAATGATGAGACTTTTCCAGATCATGAGGGCGGAGGTGATGATGAGACCTGCAGGAGAAGGGGGCGGGTGCTACGTTGGGACTCGGCTACTAAGGGAGGGGGCAGGAAAGGGAGTTGGCGTGGGAGACGCACCCAGGTTGATCATCTGTAACATAAACTGCCGTTTATTCATCTTTGCAACTTCATCAAGTCCCAGAAGCTTAAGTATGGACTCCATGACGTTTCCTGACGACCTAAAAATTCCTTGCTTTGATCAAGCTGATTGCAATGGCCCTGAGCACTCGCTCTTAGAGACAATTTGCTTATAATTGGTTGCCGCTGACAAGTGATTCAGGTAAGTATTAAAAATTAAATGAACGTGCCATGCTGTCCTTTCACTCCTGCGGCCAGCCTGTGCACAGTGTAGTAATTATTCCAGCGCACTGGCAAGAGGTCAATAAATGCTGATACCCTCCCCGGTCACTCAAGGGTCTGAGCATTCGCCTACTAATTGTTCATCTCTGTTTTGGGAAAAAAGAATGTCAATCTTGGGCATGCAGCCCCAGGCAAAGTTATTCAGTCAGTGCGAGCTGGACTGAAAGAGGCTGTTCCATTATTTGAAGATGATGGGATTGGGAGGAAGCCTCTTTGTCGGCATGCATATGGAGGGAATCGACGATCGATAGAGAAGAGTTTGGACTATTTAAATATGCTAGCGCAGTACTAAGTATTCACATATCGTAATTTCGGAGCAGCTCGTCGTGATGGGGATTCCGGGCATGAAAACATGGCTCATCCGTCGTTACCCACAGGCATTTCAGCCATTTGACGGAAGAGGATCATACGATCATGTATATATTGATTTTGCATCGATCTTGCATACAGTGACTCGAAAAGGTATGTAACACCAGCAGTTCCATCTATCTCCGCTCTCTGCGCTTACAATCCCCTTTTTGTGCAGTGCGAACGAAAAGCCAATTTCATACCACTTTGCATAAGTATCTGGACGCCATTCTGAAGAGTTCAAATCCACGGCAAAGAGTCATTCTCGCACTAGACGGCCCCGCGCCCTTGGCGAAACTGCTAGAGCAGCGAAGACGGAGGCGCAAAGAGGCGGAGCGGGCTGAACGCACAGAGCAAGCTTCGACCACACCCAAGATGTCGACTTTAGGTCTCACTACAGGTACCACCATGATGCTAGAAGTGCATCAGTCCCTTATGCTCTATATTTGCAAGAAGTTGGTTGAACCTGAATGGTCGCACATTCGATTTGAGCTGTCAGATTCAACAGTTCAGGGAGAGGGCGAACTGAAGATATTATCGCGTCTTCTGCATGAGAGGCCTGAAACCGAAACTCAAAGAAAAGAAACCCATCTCATTGTTGGCGGCGATTCAGATTTGTTGGTCATGGCCATGGCATCAGGACGAGAAAATGTGTTTGTAGTAGATGAAGTAGATGGGAGGAATCGACCTTCTTCCTCCAGTAAGAGACGTGGCGGCAGTAGTGAGGCAAAATGTTTTTCTAGGACTACAGCTGAAGAGCTGTGGAAAGTGGCATACCTTGAGCCAGGCACGCCCACCAGCGTCGTGGCAAATTTAGCCTTAGATTTAGCGTTATTGGCAATTCTTTGCAATGGAAATGATTATCTCCCCGGCATTTCAGGCCTGAGACTCACGAACAAACAGAGACCAGGTCTGTGGACTCTGTATTTAAATATGCGGCACAAAGAAGGCTGGAAAGACCAAAACCTTGTCATCCGCACGTGTGCTTGCACAGATGACCAGCGCATTGCAGGGGAAGGTGGCAGTGAAAGGGGGCCTTGGTGCAAGAGCAGCACGGCCATGGACGTAAGCTTGAATCGCCCCATGCTACTAGCTTTGTTGAACAGATACCACAAGCAGAGATATATGGCAGCTCCCAATGGCGGCAGTCAGAGTGAACAAGATGATGATGATAGCAGTGTGTGGACGGTTGCGAATAGCTGGGATGCAGGTTCTCGGAAAAATGGCAGCAATGGCAATGGAGGCACAGAGAAGGGACGGCCATATGTGAGCTCTGGCATCTTTGCTGGCCTGGAGCCGGACGTCAATGCATACCTGGATGTCGTCCAGTGGGTTCTCCATATGTACAGCACGGGCAGCGTCAGTGACTGGCGCGCATCCTACGATCTCCCCGCCCCCATGCTCCACAACATGCTGAAAACATTGGAAGGAGCAGTGGAGCCTGGGAGCTGTAGTAGTATGAAGAAAAAGGCAAGGAGCGAGACGGCTAAAGGTCCTCTGCTTCCGGCAGCATGTGCGCTGGCTCTCCTCCCGAAAAAAGGAAAGAAGCTGGCAGCCTTTCCTTTGCGCCACCTCATGGACCCCGACAGTCCTTTTGCAGAAATATATGCTGTCTGTGACGAATGCAAAGCGATCGCTGAAAAATTGAGGTCGGTGGGGAGGGAGTTTGACGTCGTCAAGACTGAGTTGGCGGAATTACAGGCGAGTCTGAGCGCAGCGGGTATGGACGCCAAGGAAGCATACGCGGCTGAGGGTGGAATGATGGCGGCTCTGGACAAGGCAGAGAAGGCACATGCCCGGTTAAAATCTCTGCTTTCTGAGTTGGGGAAGAGCCAGGTGGAGCATTTGGCAACTGCACATCCCCATAAACCCTTCCCCACCGATTTATTGGAAGAATCCGTGGCTGCGGTACCACTAAATAAATACCCTTGGATTCAAAGACATTTAGCTCGCTTTGGACGCGAGTACGTCTTTTCCCTGTTGAATGAAGAAGAGAAAAAGGCTCAGACGCTTCCCAAACACCACCCGCCATGGGTGAATGAATGCCTGGCCCTGGCCACTCTGCACCCCAAGGTGGCAGATCCTACGGTGGTCAAAACAGAGCTCTATCCCCGGATACACAGGCAGTTGATACCCATGTACCCTTACATGCGTGGAAACACTGCTACTATGATGACGAAGAAGGGCAGACAACAGGGCCCACCGACCATGGCAGTGATGTGCCAACTCAGGCAGGCGTCTCATTGGTCATCCCCAGCACCGGCGCCCTGCGCGACAGCTCAGATGATGAAGTATGCAGCGAGATGTATTCCAAGAATGAGACGAGTTATACTCTTGTAACACACACACACACACACACACACACATACACATACACATGAATATTATTCTATACGAATATGTATCTATCTACCTATCTGTCTATCTATCTATTTTCCTTAGCATCTGTCGCTGCTCTCCGGCTCCGCCTCGTCGTTATTTGATGAGCATTTTCATCTGTCGGCAACACAGGGTCCTTTTTAGATGGAGAGTTTGGTCCTGGTGGTGGTGGTGGGGCTGCTGTATTTGTGGTGGTGTCAAGTAATGGTTGGGGCCCACCCCCAAATGAAGCTCTTCCTCTCGCAAGTCTTAACGCTGCTGCTGTACCCGGGGTTGCAATTTGGCCTTCAGACGGAGGCATGGGACTGCTCAGATTCAGAGCCAATTGGGGAGACACGTTGGCTCCAGTTTGTGCCCAATCTATAAGCTTACCAATCTCACCGACCATCCGTCTGTATTTTGCCATAGCGACCGTCTCTTTAGACAGTTGGGATTTTGCACTTTGGACTTCAGCCCTCTGTTGCTGGGCTACCGCGTAGAGAGTGTCAAGCTCAGCCTGTAACCGGTGAGCTCTTGCAGTCTCATCCGCAGCCAGTCTATCCAGTCTCCTTATCTCAGCCTTAGCATCCTCGACTTCTGCGATAGCCAGTTTGATGCCATTCCTGGTCTCCTCCAGATCTCTAGATGCCTTTGTCAAGCTAGTTTCCTTCTCCATTACCTCTTTCCTGCACCTGCATAACTCACTTTCCAATCGATCTTTGTCCAGCGCCAACTCACGGCGCTCGGCGTCATTATTTCTACATACAGCAGCTTTATCATCTAATTCCTTGTGCAGTCGGTCAATTTCTTCTTGAAGCCTGGCAGTTTCTGCTCCCAAACTTCTATTATCTGTTCGCAACTGAGCTGCATCTTCTTCCCATCTATGGCTGGCTTCTTTGGCCTCCTTCAAATCCCTCTTGCTGATGGCATACTCTGCTTGCAGTGCAGTTATTGCACTACAATTCTGATCGAACAACTCCTGTGTTGCTTCCAACCTTTGCCGCAGCTCTGTCACCGTCCCATCATCAGTCTCCCGCGTCTGCAGTTCAGAAACTAATCTCACCAACCGAGCATTTTCGGCTTGCAATGCCCGCATATCACCCACCGTGTCCATATTGATCACGGCCTTGTTCTTGATCTTCTTTGCTCCAGCTGCAAAGACAAGTGTCGAGTATGTCTCCTGTGCTGAGTCAGAGCTGGGTGTGACACAGGCAATGAACCACGTCTTGGAGTTTCCTCCTAATGACTCTTGTAACAAAAATGTCAGTCTGGAATCTCTGTAGGGAATGTGCACTCGAGGATTCTTCTGTCTATCCACCAGAGCTTGAATGACTCGTCCCAAACAAGCCAAGCTTTTGTTGATTGATTTGGCCTCCGTCAACTGCTCTCCTGTAGCTCCGCTTTTTCCAACGCGCTCACTACCAGCAAGGTCAATCAAGTTCAGCTTGGCAGAACGTACAGAGGTCAGGCCTGTGTCTTCTCGCCTCTCACGGGCTTCTAGTGTCGCAGTAAAGACTGAATGGGACCTAGAAGAGCGCTCATTCATCTTTGTTGCGGCTTGATGTTGCTGTAGAGCGCCTCTCTGGATTAAAGCAAGTACGTCATCTGCATTCAGGACACTTTCCTCGGTCAAGCCTTGCACAAATATACCTCTCGTGGCATCCCCATCTCGTACACAAAGTCCAGGACCAGCAGCAGAGGGTGCCAGAAGGTCACTGATTTCTTCGTTGTAACACTCCAAGAAAGAACATTTGACTGAGAATCTCAGCCCACCACTTGTATGAGCCTGCTCTGCCTCCTCAATGCGTTGGAAGAGTTCTTCAAACACTCTGAGTATAAGGCCGGCTTTGGGAGCCAGTGAGCCGTCATCTACCCTTAGAGCATCACCCACCATTGTATATGTTTTCCCAGCGCCAGTCTGTCCGTATGCAAACAGTGAGCTATTGAATCCCGCTAAACAATTGGATACTACCGCCTCCCCAGCAGCTTTGAAGACATCGTTCTGCTGGGCGTCGGGGGTCAAGACGGCATCAAACGTGCGTACATAGGGGTCTTGGCGAAGTGGATCTGTAAGAATGACTGTTGCTGGTCCAGAGCTTTGCAAACAGGGAGCGGCGCCAGGGTCATCCTTCTCACTTGCATTTTCTGGCCGTATCCGAATGAGAACTTTCACACAGTCTTCCGTGCCGCAAGCAGACAGGGCATCTTCGAAAGACTCGGATCCGTTGCTGGGAGAGGACATTTCGGGTGCAGTCATCTTTATATTTTTCCTGGAAGGGACTCTAGAACGAAAAACAGGCGTTCCCTCAATACTGTTGGTTGGAGACGTCTACATTGTGGCAGTGATTTGTCTTAGATGTGAACTCTGTCGCATTTCAATATGACCGTGTGGTTATGCACATGATTACCTTATTCGCAGCGCTTTTGCCTCCCATTGTAATTTATTGACGGTCCTCGTTTGACCTTAGTTCCAACAGAATGGAATGATATGTTAACAACAAGCTGCTCTTCTTAAAAATGTCGAGCATACAGTCTTGAAGGTTCGTAGTAACACTGGTAAGTATATCTTTGGAATTCCCAAACAGGTACTGTTTCTTCTGTTAACACTGCTTTTTAAACTGCCGGCGAACTGATCCGTTTTCCCAGCGTACGTTGCTCCTAGGGTGTTTTTGGTCAAATTTCGATTGTGGAATGCTATTCTGCCATACTATTGTGTTGTCAGGAATATAAGGTTTGCTATCTGCAATGTCTTCTAGTCTTACCAAGCGCTGTGCACCCACAGCTGGTACGCTCATGCCAAACTTTGTCGTACAAAGGATCACGCCCTCTTGTGTATTTCGAACCAGGAGAAATCGCGGCAGATCTCTCATTCTAAATGAATTATACAGTGGTGGAAAACACACAGAGGGGACACCAGCAGCCTCGCGACGACACCTCTTGTACACTGCTCCCGCTCTTGGACTCCTGTCAATGCAAGGCATTCTGACCATAGTGAGGCCATCGCTAGCAACTGAAAAGCTTAGACCTCTCACTTCTGAGGAGAAGAAGGTTGTGGAGAAAGCTTTGTTGTCTGTAGCTCCCAAACCCAAAGCTCCTGTTACACTGCGGCTTGTTTTTCATGATGCTGCAACATTCTCTACTCAGGTCGGGAATGGCGGAGCCAATGCCTCCATACAATATGAACTCAATAGACCTGAGAATTTTGGTTTAAAGAGAGGTTGGGCGGTCATTGAGGCACTCTCGACTAAACTTAAGGGCACTGCAGCAGAGTCGCTGAGCAAAGCAGACATGATAGCTTTGACTGGCGCCCATGCAGTCGCCGTTACTGGAGGGCCGGAAATAAATGTGCCAGTAGGCAGAATAGATTCCACATCAGCAGATCCAGAGGACCGTCTTCCAGCAGAGACGCTGACATCTCAAGAACTCATAAAGGCATTTTCAAACATGGGCTTGTCAGTACAAGAGCTTGTCGTGCTGTCTGGGTCTCACACGCTGGGGGGCAAGGGTTTTGGGGACCCTCTCACTTTTGACAACACGTACTTCAAGTCATTATTGAATAAGCCATGGCTGAATAAGCAAGATGAAATGGCAGCAATGATAGGAATAGCTTCAGACCATGTCCTTCCTGAAGATGAGGCGTGCATGCCTTACATACAAAAGTATGCCTCTGACAACAAGGCCTTTTTTGATGATTTTTCCACAGCATTTATTAAATTGACGTGTCTTGGTGCGTAATTTAATGATGTTACAGGCGATTTACTGGGGTTGCAGTCGAAAATAAGAACAGGGACGGAGCTTCTTCTTTCTTCAAGCTTTAGAGTCAAAGTTGCATCCCAGCTCCAATAGTTTATTAAATGCAGCCGAGAAGTCTGTGAAGAATTTTTCTTCATCCTTTGCATACAAATCCACCCACTTGCGGAAACTCTTATCCCACACCAACCACATATCGGTATTCAACATCATCAACTGACCACTTTTATCTTCAAATTGCAATGGACCTTTCCATTTCTTCTTGTGCCACTTGTTCTCTGTGAGTTCTTTGAAGTAAAGGTTGGAAAAGGTGGTTGGTGCATTTGTCCAGGGGCCTTCAAACCCAGAACGATCTGCATGGCACCTCCCCAATGCATGGGCCCCTATCAACGCAACTATTTCTTGGTCGTTGAATCCCATCCTGTAGAATATGTCCCTGATGTGCTTGTTGTCCTTGTCTCCGTCTGGAAGACGCCCATCTGGGAGAGGGACCAGATTTGTCGGTTCAAGATCGCTGCGACCGGGACGCCAAGGTATAGAAGGCCCTCCCATTTCTTCAACGGCAACAGCACCAGCCAGCGTCCAGAGATCAGCATACGAAATCCAGGGAAAACTGCGTTTCACCGGCTCAAGGAGATCACGAGCAATGCCTAGGCCAGCATTAGCTCCCCATGCATTCTCTGGTGCAAACCTCATGGTCGCTCCATTAGATCCTCCTGTGCCGGAATTTTTGTCGTAAGTGCCAGAGGTATGCCATGCAAGCCGTACGAGAACAGGGCCATAAGAGCCATCATCATAATCTGGATTGGACTCTAATAGCTCAGCTATGGCTTCCCTTACTTTAGCATAGTCATGAGGTGCTGATACAGAGCCTGGAGGAGCTCCTAGATAGCCATTCTCCTTGGCATAGTAGAGGCCAGCACCGGCTCCCGTCAACGCAAAGATGAGAGGCAAACTCTGCAGTTTGGCAAATCGTTCAAGCGTTTAAACCACATAGATAGATAAGACCTTGAGTTACGTCATAGATAATAATAAAACCCATTCAAAGGAAAGGGTTCAACCAGTTTCCCAGACTAATTATAGCCCCAGTTCATAGGCAGGTTAACACTTACGCTTCCTCCTTTCTTCGGAGCCTCTGTAGAATAAGCTCGTGCAGCTGCTTGAGGCAAAGCTTGCAGAACTTGTCTCGCCCTGCTGGTGAGAACTCGGAACATCTGGAAATGGTTGTTGCTTTAACCTGCGGCGTCCAATATAAGTATTTGTACACTATTTATGCCATAAATTTTGAGTACATCAAACTCTTGAGCCTCGCCGTAAGGGTTACTGTCTTTTCACAGAGTCATACAACCATTACTGATACCTCCAAACCCGAAAACAACTGCTGGGCTCAGAGGAATGAATGATGTGGCTCCCTCTCTTTCCCGCTTGTTCTTGGTACGTGTGCTCTGCGCAATGCTCATGATGGCCGTTCATATTCCTTAATTTCCCAAATGTGTTCGCTCACAATACGTCGGATTGTCACTAAGGCTAGGGTCGAGCTCCTGCAGGGCACTAACACTTGAGTGTCATGGGCAAGAACCCGGCTGCTCACAATAAGTCATCGCGACCAGACGAAGGGACGGCTGTCGAAGCAACTGACCTCCAAAAATCTGAAGGATTCGATGCTTCGTTCCACACTTCGGAGTGGCACCAAGCTCGTCTTGCAGCTCTAACGGTGGAGAGGCCAACCTGGGAATCATATCGCTCCAAACAGAAACTTGAACTTGCAAAGCAGCAAGCAGTCCTAGATGAACAAGAGCATGCAATGAAAGAATATAAGAAAGCACTGGCAGAAGATAGGGAAAAAAGGCTTGGAAAAAGCAGATCCGAGAGAAAAGTAAAGAAAAAACACAAGAAGAAACATAAAAAACCTAGCAGAAAGGAAAAGCGGCGAACGCCGTCGTCTTCATCGAGCGATACCAGTAGCAGTCAGTTGGAGAAACATAGGCATAGGAAAAAGGTAAAAACAGAGATTTCCGATTCCTCAGAGGGACTTCCAGGTCATGGGGGACCTGTCAAATTATCTGCTTGGCTCAACACTTAGCTCTTTACAAACTCGGTCACAATGGCTGCTAACTCTGCGCCATGTTTTGTAAAGTTATGATCAGCTCCCTCTATCAGCTTCAATTCTGTGTTTTGAATCAAATTTGTACAGTATTCAGATTCTTGATAAGGTATTGTTGTATCATTTGTCCCATGAATTGTCAATACTTTCACAGTTGGCGGAATGCACTTGGCGTACGTATCCATGTCTAAATCAAAGCGCCCCTTAAAGTCCTCCAGGCTCATCGTCCATTCAAAGCCCTCTAAATTTCGAGAAATCGGCCCTTGTTCTAGCTTATCCATAATATCCTTTCCAAATCGTTGCAAAACACCATCTTTGACTTTGAATCGACCAGACAGATTAATCATTTTGGGAACGTCAGAGTGCGTGGCGGCATATATAATAGTATTGATACCTCCTTTGGAATGTCCGAGTATGCACACCACTTTCTTGCCGATACTTGACATGAATTCTACTGCACATTTGTAGTCTCGAACCTCATCCTGGTGATTACCCATAAGGAAGGGCGACTTTCTCTCACTCTTGCTTCTGTATGCCATGGCGTGGTCAAAACGGAAGCTGCTGATGTTTGCCTGAGCAAGGGTTGCTGCTACGACTGGAAATTGGCACATATTGTAGTTGGCAATGTACCCATGACAGAGGAGAACAACTTCAGGGGATCCCGTATCCAAGAGTAAACCACAGAGCCTTTCTCCCCTAGGGTTTACGAAACTGAGCTCCGCCTCTGCGCAGCCTGCAACAGGAAACAGAAGAAATTGTGAGACTACCTTACCCTCCTTCCTGTACGACGATTTTGTCATTCACCTGACGGTAACTGTAGAGACATTGTCGGTCTCCGAATATTTGCCCTTCGTACACTCGGTGTTTGAAAAGTGCTTTCCCGGCGGAGATTGCTGGATGGCGAGCGCACAACTGTAGTCTTGCCGTTTAAAAACATCTACGGAATGTCGTTGTTGCGAGTGCAGTTGTCACGCCATATTAGAAAATGGCACGCCCCAGAAATCTAGTTCTTAACCCGAGATGAGTATCGTGTTTTCAGCAAGGCTTGCCAACTGCCAGAATGACAGCTTACCACGAGTCGAAAAATATCAGGGTTCGATTTTCCTAAAACGTAGTAAAATAGCTTTCTACAGCTTTGTTGTGCATATCTTTTGTTGCTTGTTTTACTAACCACAGTTTTACGAATTACCGTTGGCCATTACATCCAGGATCCTCAACTGCAAGCTGCTATCATCTGGACAAAACGTTGGTACCTAGCAATGGATTCAATGCGTTTAGGCGGTTTTGTGAAACATTCACGTGCACGTGTCGCTCGTGCCCAGTCAGGCACTGGTCACAGATGTAGAGTCTACCGCACATGTGCTATTGCCACGCCCGCAGGTGGTGGA
Source organism: Axilococcus clingmanii (assembly GCA_019693495.1). Taxonomy (NCBI): domain Eukaryota; kingdom Viridiplantae; phylum Chlorophyta; class Chlorophyceae; order Chlamydomonadales; family Chlorococcaceae; genus Axilococcus; species Axilococcus clingmanii. The sequence continues at coordinate 65,740 of JAAMXV010000651.1, forward strand.
AGCAACGCTGCCGACAATTCTTGGATGCTTACCAAGAAGGAACAACTTAGACAGATGGTCACTCCTTTCTCAGATCCTGTTTCTAATAGTCGCCTCCTTGCTCTGTGCACCGCTCAGATGTTGTGTTCTGTGGCCACACTCATTCATGATACCTATTTGCCAGTCTATTTATCTGATGTCCTCCATCTTAGCAATAGTAAGATTGGTAACTTGCAGGCAGTGGCTCAATTTCTCAGCAAGGCTTCAGGCTCTGTCAGTGGAACGCTAGCTGATCTCTTATCTCCAGCTCGTTTGGTCATTTTTGGAACACTGTTAACTACCATCAATAAGCCTATGTTTGCTGCATCCGGATGGGTTTATACAAGCTACGGAGCTGCTGCATGCCTTTATTGGATTACCTTTGGAAAAATATTTGACAGAGTGAGTAAAGGAGTCCGTGAGGCTCCATCGAAGGCTCTCATTGGCGAACTCGCTGCCCAGTCTGGTGATAGTCCAGCAGCTGCATTCAGTCTTCGTCAAGCAATGGCTACCCTTGGGGCCTTAGTTGGTGCAGGAACTGCTGCTTTGGCGTACAATCTTTCAGGGAAAAACTACGTCATGACGTTTGCATTGGCATCGGTACCTGCGACAATGGCCCTGGTCTTGGTGACATTTGCTTTTGGAGGGCTTCAACCTGCCACAAGAGAGAACGCAACTGCAGATGCGACAAATGTATCTGCTAAGACAGTAGGAAATGAGCCTGCTGATGAAGTACAATTGAATATCTTGGGCAAAGCCAAAGCTCTCATCGGTGCATTCAAACCTGTCTACTGGCAAGCACTTGCAGTGGTAGCAATCCTGTATTTTGCACGCTTCGATGCTTCATTTGTCACTCTCCGTGCTAAGATGGTCATGGATAAATCTAGTCTACCCGTTCTCACATCAGTCATAATGATCACCCAGGCTGTGTTGGCCACACCAGCTGGCATGCGAGCAAAGCGCAGCGTAGCTGATCGTAATGCAGTTATCCTTGCTGGGACAGCAGTCTTGATAGGTGCAAATGCTGCATTTGCGTTCATTCCTAGCTACAGTGGTATGGTTCTGGGTGCTCTGTTCATAGGCATACACATGGCCATGACACACGGGGTGACCATTGGGATGCTGTCATCTTATATTCCTGCTCATGCTGTACCCGGTTTGGGCAAGATGTCAGGAACTGCATGGTCTTTTACAGATATGATATTGGGGGTGATTCTTGCGTACTCAAATTCTCTGGCAGGAAGACTGGCTGATGTTACTGTAGGCATGGGTATGGGCAATGTCGGTTGCTTCTTTGGGGGTGCAACTGCCTGTGCACTCAGTATGTTAGCATTGGTCATGTTTTCCACTTTTGGATCACTGGGAAGAGAAGATCTGGTGCAGCAGCAACCAAAGAAGAAGATTGCATAATTAATTTGTTTAATTTTAGCTCCACTGTAATAAGAACGTGACAAGGACAAGGAGGGTGTCAGATGGAGGGCAAGTCTGTGCTAGCACACCCACTTGGGCTGGCACCTATTTTATTTCTGATGGCATATCAATTTGATCCATATTGTAGAGTTGACTGACATGAATGCAGCGGATATAGAGGGTCTTGATCGAGTGCTAGCTCGTCTGGCGGTAACCAGTGACGACAATTTGGCGAACGTGATCACGAAATTGCTGCCGATTGTCATCAACAAGCTCAGCGCTGATCTGGAAGTTCAGAAGAAATGTCTACAGATATTGGGCCATGTTAACAAGCGCTTAGAATGTCTACCTGCTTTACAACTGCCACTCAAGGAACTCCTCCAGACATACCATTCCACTCTGAGCTCTCCTCACGCCAGAAATTTTGCTCTTGTTTACATTCAAAATGCAGTTCAGAGAGCACCAAGTGATGTCGTGTTCTCATACATGGATGATTATCTTCTGAATATTAGCAGCAGATCTCAGCAACACAAAGAAATACTTCTTCGAAGCTGTGCAAAGGCATTGGAGCATCTAGCACTACTGAGAAGGGTGGACAGCCTATCTTTTGAATTCTTACAGGAAGCAGCAGACCGGTCGACATTTCTGAGCTTTGTCACAACTATAGTTATGTACTTGCCAGCAGCCCAGAAAGGTCCTTCTAGTGCTTTGGCCGCGGCTCAGGGTCCAACTATACCAGTAGAAACAAGAGCCCCCCCTGGTCTTTCAAGAGCTGATGTGTCTCGTCTAGAGGGGAAATCCATATTGCCCCAAGATGTTATGATCCGCCAGAAAATTGGCGCATTAGAATTTCTGGCTGCAACCAATATCAGTCCAACTGAATGCTTGCCAATGTTCTTGGCTGCTGCCTGCGATCCGAACGACGCTGTCTCACGTCGGGGCGATGAGTTATTAAAGAAAAAGTGTGCTGTAGATTCTCCCAAACCACTAGTAGACCTTGAAGATAATGGAGTCATTACTCCACTGGCAAATCTTTTCCTAGGTTCAAAGGAAGACGAAACATTGGCAGAAGACATTCGGAAGGAACCTGCGGGCCCGGCTTTGAGGTCCAGGTTGCTGTCCTTGTTCACCAAGAGTATTGCTGCTGCCAACTGTTTCCCTCAAACTTTACTGATTGTCAGTGAATGTCTCTATGGAGGCAATAGCAGTAGTCGTTTGAAGCAGCAAGGTATGGAGTTTGCTGTTTGGGTATTCCGGCATGCACACGCTGCCCAGTTGGCGCCCGCTGCAGAGGGCATTTTAGAAGGGTGCCTCTCCCTTTTGAGGTCTGCCGACACAAATCAAGAGATGACAGCACTAACTATGAGAGGATTCACGTATCAAGCAGTTGGTCAACTGGCACAACGTCTTCCTGAAGCATTGAGAGGTCGAATAGATATTGCAGAAGGCTTTTTCTCAGCTCTCGCCACAGAGCCTCCAGGCATCAGAGCAGCGGTGAGCGAATCCATATCAGCGTTGGGGAATGCATTCAAACAGAACGATGGAGATGCTGATGATTTCGACAGTACAGCGGTCAAAGCCCTGCTAAAATCTTCCATGTCCAGCAGTCAAGAAGCTGTCAGGATGGCAGCATTGCAGTGGGCCATCAAGCTCTTTCCTTTCAATGATGTGGCTGCCAGATATATATGTATATTGGGTGCTTCAGATACTAGACTTCAACTTGCAG
>JAAMXV010000652.1:0-61340 GCA_019693495.1 Axilococcus clingmanii
CTTTTCGCCCCATCCTCCTCTTCGGGCAAGGCTTGACTGGGAGTCGGTGTGCCCATGTGGTCGGCAGTGTATCGACTCGCATTCTCCGCAAAACCGTATGAACTCGAAAATGGCGGTATATATCCCAGTTCTGTGACTGCTTCTATGAGTTTAATTATTGACAAGGCTTTATGTAACTCCCTGTCGTGTGCCCCTCCTTCTTCTGCAAGAAAGGGAGGGGGCGGTGCCCGCTGCAAGCTCTCCAGTGGTAGCATCACCCCAGCAGGGAGAGCTAACAAACTTCCAACAACAAACACTGCTATTCCTACCTGAATCCCATACATTTCATTTATGTGACCTGAAATAGGAGCCAGCACTATCCATGCTACAGACGCCCATGTGCGAATTCGACCGTAGCCCATCTGATCGCATGCCATTATCGACGCATCGCTCAAAATGAGCGGGGCTGTCCAAACGCAGCTCACAAAGATGGTCAAAATAAATGCAGACTCAAATGATCTACATAATGCAAAGCTTCCTTGTAATAAGGTAGCCAGGACAAATGTGACTATGAGAACAGGCCGATGGATCTCAAATCTGTCGGCTATGGACGCGACACCTTGCCCACAGGGCCATGAAATTAAAGGGCGGAGACTTGATAATAATCCAATCTGAGCTTCAGAAAAGCCATAAGATAATAATAAGATATTTAAATACGGTGTAATGAAATTTGGAAAGCCCTGAAAGGTGGATGAGGATGAATTGTTGGCGAAAAGAGAGGAGACCCACAGAAAGAAAGAGGCCCGTCACACAGACAACACACCTGTGAACAACCATACCAAATTTTTGCTGCGAGATACTGGCTCTCATTCATTTTATTTTTTAAGTATGTGTGAGAAAGAATGAGGTGGCCGAGCATTTCTCCAAACATACAACCCGACCTTTCGTGAAATCGCAGGGCTTCCTGCTAGCTTCCTCATACCCCTAGTGCCTCCCTCCCGTCCTCGCTGCAATTCTTCTTGAGCTTGTCTAGAGAGTCCAAAATTGCTGTCCTGAAGGCTTCCTGGTGAAATAAGAAGCTACTCACATGCCCTCCTGGTACCCAACGAATCGAGCTGCCCGGCAAATGTCTCTGCAATTCTAAAACACTCTCCCTGCTGACATAGGCATCCTCTGTGGCAGCAACCAGTACAGCTGCTTCAGGGCACGAGGGCACTGGAAATCGAGTGACGTCTGTGTAGGTCTCCAAAACCTGCGCTAACAATGCAACAGCTGCCTCTGTCCTGTGAGCTGACTCTAGCTTACCCACAGCTTGTAACTGGGACCCCAACGATGCATACCAATTCTGCACCCATGTGCCTATGGCTGTCCAACTTATATTATTACCAGGCTGAGGAGGTTGCTGAACCGCACTGGAACGTTCAGCAGCTGCTTTTCCAGATGCAGATGCTGCATCGTGCATAACACTTGGAGAGCTGCTCCTGGCCGCAGCCAATCTGTCTGTCGACCGTGCGGCTTCATCCAGAGCTGCAGCGATCGCACTTGCCCGTTTCTTGGAATCTTCTAACAGCGGGTCCCAAGCGGTTGCATGATACAATGCACCTCTGCAGTATGCAGCAGCAGCACTTCTAGGAGCTAATAAAGGTGTCAACGCCAGGGGTTCCGGGTACAACGACGCTACCATGCAGGCGTGCACTCCTCCCATTGACAATCCAGAGACACCCAACTGCCTTCTCCCCTCCCCTGCAAGCCATTGCAATAGGAACAGTGACTCTTCTATGCTTGCTCTCCCCAATAATAACAAATCGCTCACGTGCCTCAGTTTGGAACCTGTCTGACCCTGTGGCTTCCTCGGTCCATAGAACGGTGACTCCAGTGCCACCGTCGAAATGCCATGTTTGACCAATGGCAATCCTAGGGCTGCTCGGCGGGCAAAGCCATGGTCCCCAGTGGCCGCAAGATGAACTACAGAGGGGGATCCTTCTGCTGGTTTCACTGGTTGTATGAGCAATGCTTGAGCCTGTCTGCTTTCGGGAGGGAGAGCATCAAACACGCGGCCCTGGCAGGGGGTTGGAAATGCTGCTTTATAAATTCGATATGCATGCCCCAAATGAGCACCTTCACGCTCTATTTGCCACTCTAAATTCTTTGAAACAGCATCAAAATGTGGGGGTGGCCATTGCGAAAAGGCTTCTACGTCAGCGTGCATGTCTATAGCCTCCAACTCCCCAAAGCCCTGGGGAAAGAAACGGGGTGACAGCCCAAGTTGATGTACAACAGCTGCATACGCCAAATCGATAACGTGCCCAGTTGAACGCACTAGCTTGTGAAGAATTGCAGCTTCTAAAGTATTGCCTATCCGTGCCATTTTGTGTTACCACCAAACTCTCTCCAAAATTGCATAAATCAATTGAACTGTAGCACTGGTCGTCCAACACTGCTGCTAGGTCGCTTATTGTCAAAAATTGAGCCACTCATGATTATTCAAATGTTTTATTGGGCATACGAAATAGGTCTGTCGTTTTCCTCCAAATCGTCTCCAAATCCGGTAGTATTCCCCGTGTGGCACCGCACCACCACCACAGTCTCCAGTATAATCTAGAATTTCGCATTAAGCCACATTTCTTGATGATTGGTTTTATCAAGCTTCTGCAGTTTGCGTCTAGAATACACAAAATAGATATTGTAGCGCAATCATGACGTGGCTCTGCGTCTCAGGAGATAACAATTGCCCACTACGCATTTGAAGTTTCTATTTTATCCTGGTTGAAGTGATTTAAGAGTCGGATGCACTACACATGAGCTCTTCAGACATCGAAAAGGCATGTACAAGGCTCGAACCTGGGGATGGGGGGTTTGAAATACCGCCAGGCACCTCGCTATTCTCCTGGACCTTGAAATGTGCATTTAGTGCTCCAGTCTAGCAGCTCCTGATAAAAAACCTTATTTGACCAAGAAATGTGGTTGCAGATTCAAGCTTAAGAATAAAATTAAAAAATCTGATACTTCAGTGGTCTGGGTGAAAGAAATCAATGGACATAACCATGTGTGTGGAGGGGCTGCAAGTCGACGGTGGCTGAAGATCAAACCTGAGATGATAAGAATAATCCAGGATTATTCTAAGGCAGGTTTGACCCCATTGCAAATAAGTATTGCTCTTGAGAAAAGATTTGAAGAGTTTAAACTTACTGGAGTCATGGACAGGCAGTATCATCCTACACGTACGGATGTTGAGAATGTCGTGAAGCGAATGGCAGATGAGTCCATTCAAATTCACAGGCTTCAGCCTCCAGCTTTGGGGGTCTTTGAGGCCCATTCGAGCAAGCTTTTGGAACCAAGGCCTAAAATACCTGAGATAGAACAGGGAGTTACTGTGACTTTTGTAGATACTCCAAGTATTAGTGGTGAAATAGAGGCCTTCACACCGCACAAAACCAGGGCCAAGGTGAGAATTGCGGGTAAGCACCTCAGGAGGGCCTTGCTGCATACCTTGGTGGTTCTACCTGTCCGAGATGAAGATAGAGTGCCGCCAAGAGCTCCAAATGAAAGAGTTTTTATTACAAGAGGAACGCATGCAAACAAGTATGGTTTCATCGGGGTGCTTGGGGATGTAGGCAGCTACAGTCAAATAGAACTTGAAAATAGGAATACACTTGTGAAAGCCAAGACTGAATACTTACATTCCCTTGAGAAAAGTCAGAGTGATGATTATAAACCAATAGGTTTCAAGAATAGTCTATTTTGTGTGAAACGTGATAAGTATTTTGAGTTTTTGGAGTATTATCAGAGTAATGAGGCAACTGATGTGATTTTTCACTCACATAGTCAGGTGCACGTCAGAGAAAAGCTGGCAGACATGAAGGAAAGCGAGAAAGAAACAATGGATGCGGCATTGCAGTTGCTTAACATGTGAAATTTCAAATTTTGAGCCAGAATAATTCTCTGTGATGGCATTAATCAGTTTGATTCTGCCTTTTCCGGCGCTGTTGACCCCTTGGGGAACGACAACTATCACTTTTTCTGAGCTTGAGAAAAGTTTCATTTGAAGTCTCCAAACTATAATTTACTTTCTTTTTTCTTCCTTTTCCCTTTGGAAACAGAGGTTTTATGGACTCTATCATTTTCATTGTGTGCCTTCCCTTCGATTAGCTTTATTAGAGGCCTTAGTGGTGGTTACGAAGCGTGGACGTGCGGCATCAAGGTTTGCTCGGATATCTTCTAATTGCTCTATTGTCGAACGTAAAGCAAATGTATCAGTAGTTTCCACTGCAAGCTTCTCTATTTCGCTAAGCTTTGCCTCCAACTCATCAGTCAAGGATATTTTGGGCTTTCCTCTGTGAGAGGGCAGCTTCAATTGAGCAATATCAAAGTCACCCTGACTTGGAATGATATCTCTCAAACGTGCTGGGCGGTGTAACGGCAAAACTCTACTAGAATTAGCTTTCAGCTCATCTAAAGCAGCTTCGAAAGTATTCCCTGTAAGTGCCATTTTCTGTTACTGCCAAACTCTCTCTCTACATGCATCAATCAATTGAACCGCAGCACTGCTTGAACACTGCTGCTAGGAGGTTTATTGTCAAAAATTGAAGCATTCATGATTCTTTAGATGTTTTTTTGGGCGTACGAAATAGGTCTGCCGTTTTCCTTCAAATCGTCTCCAGATCCGGTGGTATTCCCCGTGGCCCGCCAGCAAAAGATTCGCATAAGCTTCTTGGGGACCAACGGAAACTTCCAATTATACTCAAAACATTAATAAGATATCTTGGCATTTAATTATGATTGCGTGTGTGCTATGATCATTATTGGCGATCTGATCTGAGCCAGATTCTGACCTCTTATGCTATTCTCATTTTGTCGGGTCCACAAAACCGGCATAGCGCCCAGGCCCAAAACTCACATCCCCTTGCGTCATGAGTCACGGGACCGTAGCTTTCTTCCAAGCTCCAAAGCTGGTAACAGTTCCCCCCCACCTCCTCCCCGACCTCCCGTCCACACATCACATGGCGAGGATTCTCCACATCCTAGCGACGAGGAAGAGGTGGAACAAGAACACCCGGGCTTTGATAAGCGGCTATTTCTTGGACTCTTAGGAGCACAGATTGCAGCGATAGTATCCCGGCTGCTGGCTCATCCCTGGCAGACACTCGATGCAATGAAACTCCCCAATGCACCTGCTATACAGCAGCTGGCAGCCACATTTCAACTCCCGACCCCTGCTTGTCTGCAGGATTTGGCAAACTGTATCACTCTATCGGAATGCGTTTATAAAGCTGTTGATTTTCCAATCGTTGAGGCAGTACATAAGCTCAATGAAGTCAAACTTTGTTTTCCAGGTCCTTTGGTCAGTCTGAGCTCAGTGCAGTGGTCGCTCCCCCATGTTCGCCATAGATATATGGTTGCAGAATCACCTGATGTGATCTATGTTGCCTGCATGGGCACCAAAGTCCCCCAAGATATAATTGCTAATGTATCTTTCTGGCTCCAAGAAGTTTCTCTGGGGGTGCGGATGTTATCTGGTGGCGATGAGGCTGTGGGCGATGGGAAAGGTACCACCAAGAGCGACAAGAATAATATGCCTGCGGCTCATCGAGGGTTCTTGGACAGAGCAAGAGCCATTCCAGTAGACTCTTTGTATGCAGAAGCAAGAGCCAAAGGGAAGAGGTTGGTCTTCACTGGCCATTCCCTCGGTGGTGCCGTCTCTCAGCTCTGCGCTCTCCAGCTGCTGCACAGAGTGCCAGCTGAGGAGAGGCAATCCATAGCATGTTACACATTTGCAACACCACCACTGGCAAATCAAGCATTATCTAACCTAGCCAGGGAGTCAGGATGGGATGCTACAATCTATAATTTCATACTTCCAGAGGATCCAATCCCGAAACTCTTGTCAAGAAATTATGGAGGAGCTAGAGATCCTCGCTTAAATCAGGATAGTATTGCTGAAAAGGAGGAGAACAATAACATCAAACCATTTTCTGTGTTGCCCAGAGTTCGACTACTGGGCCTTTCCAGGAAATCCGGGAAATCTCCCCTAGCTTCATCAACCATCAGCAGCCAACCAGAGCAGGATACCACGACAAACTCTTTGACGAGAATGGTCGCTTCAACCGCTCGTCAAGTGGTTGTTCCTATAGGGTTTGTTGCGACGGCTCCAATGAGAGCTGCACCTGACTATAAATACTTAGGCAAGAGACTCTATCTCCTTGCTGATGGGGTTACAGAGGATCCAGTAGTCGCTGCCACTACTAGTACTACTAGTAGTCTGATCGGTGGCAAGGGCGCAGAAAGAGCTACCTCTGCCAAGAGAATGATCACAACATGGTTTGTGCCAAGGCAGTCTCCCTCTAAAGATGAAGGGGATGATGATCTCCTTGACATTGCAGCTGCAAGTGCACTAGAGAATGGGGGTCTGGCACCAGAGAAGCCTCCACGGAGCACTCTGTTCAGCATGCACAGAATGGTCAGTTACAGACGAAGAGTGATCGACATTTGCAGGCCAGTTTTCGGTGATTCATCAGATATGAATTGCTCTTCACTGCCTGCATACATACCAGCATCTTTGACAAGCAGTCCAACTGATGTTATACCTTCTGAGATTCTGGGCCCCTTGATGTATCCAGTCAAGGCGGCAGCAGTGAGTGCGACACACATAGGAAACCCAGTAGGAGGTCCTTCCGTAGACGCTGTTGTCAGAATTGAAGGCAAAGGCCTCAGCAACCTCGAACATGCTTGGATCACTGACTGGCAGGGAAAATCTATGCTGTTAGATATTCTTGTGAAGCCTGAACCTCCAGCGCTAGAAACCGTTGTGAAGGCGCCAGCGCCCAATGTCACGGCCACATTCACGGACGTCATCAGTTGGGTGAGTGCGATGTTAGGTTGGCATACGGTATTGGCAAAACTGCAGCCCCCTGGGAGCAGAGACTTTGTCTTGGCTAAAGTGAAGATGTCTAGCAAGGTCTTTTCACAAGCGAATGTGCATATGGGGGGCAGTGGTCTTCAAGTGCATTTGATTTCGGACTTCAGCAAAGTTTCATTGCCTCTGGAGATAGGAGCCGCAGGCAAGTGACCTGCTTCCTTAATAAAATATACTTTAAAACGAACTGACGAATCTTTAAGTAAAATATAACTGTGTAAATTAAGTTTAATAAATTGGGGAAAGCATGGGAAACTCGTCAGCAGATGTGGTGATCGGCTCGATCATAGGAGCCATTGGAGCACTGGCAGCCGTTATTGTAAGCAAGAATCTTGCCAAGAAAAGGAAAAATAGGACGAGAGTGGTACGTGGTTTCGTTGTTCTGATCGTCTTTCTCTCTATATTTGTATGCACTGCCGACGTATCAAACAATGTGCACACCGTCCGCAGGTTGGCGTTCTCCCTGCTCGCTATGAATCCACGCGGTTCCCTGGAAAACCCTTGGTTCCAATCCTAGGCAAACCCATGATTCTTCATACCTATGAACAAGCCCTTAAATCCAAAGCCTTGGATGCAGTTGTCATAGCCACAGACGATGACAGAATCGCAGAGGTGTGCAGAGCGGCAGGGGCATCAGTTGTGATGACGAATCCAAATTGTGCCAACGGAACAGAGCGTTGTGATGAAGCTGTCAATGCATTAAAGGATCAGTATGATATAGTTATCAATATTCAGGGAGATGAACCAATGATTGATCCAGAAACTATAGATGCTGTCGTTCAAGCCTTGAAAGACTCTCCAGATGCCGTATACTCCACTGCAGCGACTCCCCTCGCCCCAGATGAGGTAAAATTGCGCCAGAGAGTGAAAGTCGTCACAGATATTCATGGTTATGCAATATATTTTAGTCGTGGTGTCATTCCACACAACAAAGAAGGGCATGTGAAAGATTACCCTGCACCCTTTGCTGACAAACCGTATTTACTGCACCTAGGCATCCAGGCCTACGATAGAGCCTTTTTGACAGCCTATGCTTCACTGCCCTCGACTCCCTTGCAGCTCATGGAAGATTTAGAACAATTGAAAGTCCTAGAACACGGCTATAAAATGAGGGTAGTGGTAGTAAACGAGAGTGCACATGGAGTAGATGTGCCCGATGATGTCCACTCAATTGAAGCCAAAATGTTGAAAAAACAGAGCAATTACTAATTAATTAAAGAGCCATTTTATCCAAACTTCCTTTCAATTCTTCCATTTCAGTACACAAAGGAGACTCAAGCGGCACTTGATACTCCATGGCTAATCTCAATACTTCTTGTGCAGCATGCATGGCCATGTCCTTCTCGCCTGCACCAGTTGCTGCTAACGCTAGCAACCGCCATGCTTCTACATCGCCATCATTTTCTTCCAGCAATTGATGGAGTAAATCTATAGCAGTCTCCATGTCTTCATCTAGATCAACGAGCAAATGAGCACTCATCATCCTAAATTCATATGTTTGCTCTAATCCCAGAGAAGCAGGCAGTTGCTCCTCTACTGCTTCAACATCATCATCGTCGTCATCCTCTTTCTCGGGGACAAACCATAACGCCATAGATTGACGCAAGAGGTTCAATGCTTCCTCTCTTTCATCTTGGACTCTTCTAAGGTTACAAAGACATTGCAGTGGATCTGGATCCCCAGGCGCTAATTCACGAGCTTCACTCAGAGCTGATTCACACTGTGCGAGTGTGTCCTCAGGAAATTCACTCTCACCTTGATATTGTGTCAATAAAAATTCGGAGAAAGCACACAAGGCATGGGCTAGTTGATTACTATTCTCTTCATTGGGAGCAGCCTTCTGTTCAGATCTCAAAATATCTATGCCTTTTTGAGCCGAGTGCTTGGCAAGGTCTGCGTCTGTTGTTGTCTGAGATAAGACCATGTACTTCTCCCAACCCTCCTCTGGAGACAGCTCTATAGTCTTTTGCAGCACTTTAACAGCGTTTTCTGTATCGCCTATCTCTGCCAAGAATGCGCCGAAGGTGTCCCATACTTCAACGTTGCCCGGGTCTGCCTCCACCGCCTTTGAGAATAGCAATCGAGCGTCATCATATTTTTGAAAATACCAGGCCTTCTCCGCAGCCTCTAGTACTTGTTCAATTGTGACTTCCTATAATTTTAACAAGGGTCGGCTTCGTCAAAACCACAACGCTAGTGGCATGCGTTGCCCAAGTTAAATTGCGTACCTTAATCGGCAATCTAGCCTTTGGCTTTTTCTTAGAAGATGTCTTTTTTCCTTTCCTTAATGACGGAGCCCCCATTGCAGGAAACCTTTGCGAAATTTATGAGACGCAATTCTACGGATGGGCTTGTTAACGTGTGCCCCCCATCGATAGCAACAATAGAGACCTCAAACAACTAATTTGATGCGTTGAATCTGATAAAGCATTTCTAATGAAAATGACAAAATTGAGCAGCATGAAAATGCTATTCCGGTACTTACTATTGATACTGGCGTTGTTGCTTCACCCACTCACAGGGAACTTGAGGCTGTAGCTTTTCCATACGGTGCTGACACCATTTATGCATGAAAGAAGTATTTGTCTTGCAGAATGGATGTTGCAGTCATGCATGATATCTGATGCAGTAGCTCTGCTCTTTGCCATTTTGAAAGAGTGCTGGGCACTGCATGCACTGCGGGACACAGCCACATGCTTATGTGCATCCTTAATTATAGGTTGTCAGATTCGAACCAGTAAAATAGTATCATTTCATAGAGTTTATCGAAATAACATTTTGGCGAATTAATTACAGCCTGTGTGCCGGGTACATTTTACGTTTCTGGCACTTGGCAACTATTTTGTAATCTTTGTTACCCACGCGTGCAGCAGCTCGTTCTGTTAGTAATCAAGAATATTCAATAAACATTAGAATGTATCAAACGTGCTCCCCTAAACTCGGAAATTATCCACTTGGCAAGCGTCCAAAAGTGCGTGGATTGCCAAAAAAGAGCGTGCCTCGCAAATTGGCGAGAGGCTATAGCAGAGTGTCGGCTGCAACACAAGATGTTTCAATTTCAAGGTAGGTTGGTTCAATTCGTCCTGAGTGCTCAACCCTTGTGTGCTGACCTTGTCCTTGTGCAGTGGGAGTGGGTGGTCCAGCTCCATACCATTCCTGCGGAGCAGAGAGGCTGCATATGAGCGACTCCAAATGGAGATAGGCTACTGCCGCATCAATATTCCATACTCTCCAGAGCTTGTACGAAAAGAAGCTGCTGGAAATATAGCTGCATTTGCGGCAACAGTTTTCAGAGGGGCAAGGATGGGCTATGAGCTTGCCCTCTTTGCGGCTGGGCTCCTGTATGACGATGTTACGGGGAGGTCGGGGGAGAATGCATCAGTCAAATATAGAGCTACTCAGTTAAGAGATTTACTGACTAGGCTGGGTCCTACCTTTATCAAAGCAGGCCAAGTCTTGGCAAATAGACCCGACATTCTTCGGCAAGATTACATGAATGAGCTGTGTGTGTTGCAGGATGATGTTCCTCAATTTCCAGACGAGCAGGCGTTTGCCACCATAGAAAACCAATTGGGACGACCCATAGGGGAGGTATTTTCATCTATATCCGATACACCAGTTGCAGCCGCTTCCCTCGGCCAGGTTTATAAAGCCGTGTTGAGGGAGACTGGAGAGGAAGTTGCAATCAAGGTTCAGAGACCCGGAGTAGAGCCTATTATTTTCAGAGATTTATTCATATTTCGATTGATCGGCCAAATGTTAACACCCCTGGCATTGCAGCGCCTAGGGTGCGATGCAGAACTCATTGTGGACGAATTTGGAGAAAAATTGCTGGAAGAGTTGGATTATGTACAGGAAGCTCGAAATATAGAAGATTTCAGGGCTAATTTTATGAATGATCCACTGGTTAAAATTCCCTGGGTCAGAAGAGATTTGTCAGGCCCAAAGGTTTTGGTGATGGAATGGATTGATGGTATAAGGTGCACTGACATCCAGGGCCTGAAAACAAGTGGCATCAACCTGAATGATTTTATACGAACTGGAGTGGTCTCTGGGTTGAGACAGCTGTTAGAGTTTGGGTTGTTCCATGGGGATCCCCACCCTGGCAATATCTTTCTTCTGAGAGATGGCAGGATCGCATACGTCGACTTTGGTAATGTCGCTGAGTTGAGTCAGCGTAATAAAGAAGTCCTCATCGATGCAGTCGTGCACGCTGTGAATGAAGATTACACGGGGATGGCAGGAGATTTCATCAAGCTAGGGTTTCTTGCACCGGGGACTGACGTTGCTCCAATCGTCCCCGCTTTAGAAAAGATCTGGGCTGATTCTTTGGGACAAAGTCTTGCAGAGTTCAACTTTAGGACCGTGACATCCAAATTTAACGAGCTCGTGTATCAATACCCCATCCGCATTCCAGAGAGATATGCCTTGGTCATCAGGAGTTTGCTGACTCAAGAGGGTATTTGCCTGACACTAGATCCAAAGTTTCATTTTCTGGAGGTCGCCTACCCCTATGTCGCCAGGCGGCTTCTGACTGACGAGGATCCTGCGCTCCGATCAAGATTAACCCAAGTATTATTCCAAGATGGGAAGTTTCAGTGGGAGAGATTAGAGAATTTAATTGCATTGGCAAGGGAAGGAGGAGGGGGAGTGGATTTGAGCAGTACTGTTGCGGATGGAGCTCGTGTGTTGCTGCTGGATTCCAATCTCAGACGTCAGCTGATATTAGCTCTTACAGAGGATGATCGGCTACATGTAGATGAAGTGGTGAAATTATTGTCAATGGTGAGAGGAGAATTAAACCCAGCAACAGTGATCAGCAGAGGTGTGGCTGAACTTCCCCAGTTGGCAGTGAAGAGTTTAGTGAACTGGAGTGATCGCGTTTTAAGTGCATGAAATGAAATGTAATTACAACTGAAAACCTCCCTTCCAATATACAATGATACATTGGACAAAAGGCATCTCATGTACAACTATCTATAGTGTCAATCGAAACACCTACTATCTATCTATAAGATAGTGTCAATCAAATGGACTAGAATGTGTACCACACAACCTAATAAGCTGCAGCACCAGTCAGCTGAGCCTCCTTCTTCTCAGCCAACGTAACCTTTAAGAGGTTGGCCACCGTCATCACACCACAAAGAGCAGCTCCCACAAAAGAGAAGGTGGCGGCAGTCGACATTGCACTGACACTCAGTACAGTACCAACATTAACGAGCATTGAAGCAGCCACTGCTGCCATCATAGCTTTTTGCATCATGGCAACACGTGATAAGGCACGCTCAGCCTCTAGAGCTCTCACCCTGAGCTTCAAATCACCCCTCTCCAACTGTTGCATAGTACTGTACGTATCTTCTATCATGTTGGGCCCCTTGAAAAGATTCTTGATTGCCCTGTTCTGTCTTTGGTTAGCTTTTGCAAATTCGCTCTGCAATTTTGCATACTTAGGTCTTCCTTCTAGTATCAAATCACGTGCATACGGTGCTGAGATCTCAGAGATATCAAAGCGCGGATCTAAGCCTTTCCCAATACCATCCAACACCGTGAATGAACGTACTACAAAGGTAAAAGTAGCAGGAAATCTGAAGGGTTTATCAGCTGATGCCACCAATAGATCTTCCCCAATAGCGGACAATATCTGCTTTCTTTTCTGTTGCTTCTCTTCCTTGGACAATTGAGGTTTGAAGGACTCGCCATACGTCTCACCCTTTGTCTGGCGCTCTGCACGCTGCGCATCCAATCTCTCTTGGAAACTCTTGAGGAAGAATTCGGCCGTTCTCCTCACTGCAGTACGATCACCCCCAGGCACCAAGACACCCATAGCAATTAAAGCATCCAAGCACCTGTCTGCATCCTTCTCATAGACACCGTAGAACAATTCCAGCAAGCCAGACCTGATATCTGAAGGAATGGTCCCCATCATACCAAAATCATAATAAATCAACTTGCCACCATCAGCAGGGTCGACAGCAATATTTCCAGGATGAGGATCGGCATGAAAGAAACCAAAAGTAAGCAGTTGTTGCAAGTAGGACTCGACGCTTCTTCTTGCCAACAACTCTCTATTGACAGCAAGCTTGTCAAGCTCATCAATTTTGTTGATCTTTATTCCGGGGGTATATTCCATGGTGAGGACTTCGGGGGTAGAGTACTTCCAAAATACCTTGGGGACCTTGATCCATTCTGTGTCCTTGAAATTATTTCTAAACTTATCAGCATTTTGACCCTCCAGAGTATAGTCGATTTCTTGGTACAGTATTCTGGAACATTCATCATAGATGGCAACCCAGTCTCTGGCTGCACCATCACTTTTTGGATCAACATTCTGCAGCCACTGAGCCAATACTCTGATGTTCTTGAGATCAATGTCAAATAGGTCCTTCAACCCCGGCCTCTGCACTTTGACAACAACTCGCTCTCCTTCTAATTTGGCTGTGTGCACCTGCCCCAGCGACGCAGCTGCAATTGGATTGGGATCAAACTCCTCGAACACCTCATTGACAGGCTTGCCAAGGCCTCGTTCAACTGTAGCGATAGCTGCATCTGAACTAAATGGGGGGACATTATCTTGCAATAGTTCCAGCTGCTTGATGAATTCTGGCGACAACACATCGACCCGGGTACTGAATTGTTGACCAATTTTTATAAAGGTCGGTCCAAGACGAACCAATCCCTCTCTCAACCAAATAGCTAGCTCCGTCTTCCGAGCAGAGAGCGCCGGTTCCGTCATGCCCTCCTTTCCATATGTGAACTTTTTGTTGACCAACCAGAGCTTGAAGAAAAATTGGATGGCAAACGTCCAAATCTCAAAGGTCCTCTGAATGGTGGAATATGATTTAAATCTACTCCAACGGCCACCCGGCTCGGCGTAAGGGGTGCTTTTGGGCTCGGCCGGTTGATCTTCACTCTCGCTTCTCGTGAGCCGTTCAGCTGCACAAGCTTCCAGCTGACCTGCATCACAGGGGTCCTGGTCGCCTTCTACAGGCATTGCACCATTTATGAAAGAAACTTCTTCTCCAATAACTACTAGAGGAGGCTTGCCATTCCCACTCCCATTCCCATTCCCATTCCCATTACCATTCCCATTTGTACCCAAATCTCGAATGATCTGGTCGGTGGACGCGGCCTGTGAACCAGTCGAAAGTGTCAATGCGAGATGCCAGGCTCATAATACATAGTAGCAATGAACTAAGCTCTGAACACGTCTTAGCAATTAAAAGTGCATACCTCTTTCACGAGTAGACAGCTTGAACGCCCATTCCTACCATTGAAAAGAATACGACCCCAGACCCTACTGCGTGATGCAGGAATGGGAACTCTGCATCCTTTCTGCGTCATTGAGCATACTAAAGTTTTATTTAAGAGCGCCCGTGGCGGGCTAGGTGAGATTCCCAGCCGCATGAGATGCAAGGTCCTTCTTCTGAAAAAGGAGATATGCAAACCAAAAACGTATATTATGTTGTATTGAAGAGAAGACTCTTCACCCTGCAATGGTGCTGTTTCTATACCATTCTCTTTTGCAGCACATGCTCTCATATCCAGATATACCCTCTCACATTTGGGATCAAATTGTTGAATTGTTTCCTTTGCATTCATGTGCAGTTACATACATCCTTTATGGCAAAAACGACAGCCTAGATTCTTAATTTTGTCAAAGTCAACAACAGAACACAATCAAATCTCTTCCATGACATCATCTTCCTCCTCGCCATGTGCCGCCAGACCAACAGCAGCTAAATCAGCGGCACTGTCATGGCCAATCGTGCCCCCCTGCCCTCCTCCTCCCTGAGGACCTTGAATGGATGCTAGCTGAGCCCTCTCCTTTTCTTTCTGCTCTTCCATGCATTTACGCTCAGCCTCAACCTTTGCTGCTTCAGCTGCTCTGCGAGCTGTTTCCTCCTCTTCTGCAGCCTTCTGCTTAGCCTCGGACTCCACCTGTCGACGGGCTTTCTCAGCCTCTTCCGCCTTCTTCCTCTCCTCCTGAGCTGCAGCTTGCTGTGCTTCCCTGCCTTGAAACTCAGTCCACAGTTGATCCTCCTCTACTGCTTCTACAGCTTGCCCAGGTTGTGAGCCTGGCAGATTTGCCCAAGCATTCGCATTCTGTATAAAAACTTCCTGCAACATAAGAAGGATGTACGACGTCAGGAGGGAAGCACTCCTGAAAAAACACAATGCTGAACGCACCTTTTTCTGTCCAGTTCCTTTGAGGATTTGGGGCTGGTGAGTCCCAGGTCCAGTGGCGGAGACAAAGGTCGTCAGATCATGCCCCCCAGGTGCCTCTGCAAAAAGTAAAGAAGTACGGCTCAGCTATCTGTATTTGAGTGAAGATGTAGATCATGAGAACAGTTACACGCTGCCAGTCATATCACCCTATCCACTGGATCATGCTTCTTGTTTTTCATCGCCTTTTGCTGGAGGAGCAGGGGGCATAAAAACATCGTCAGGTGCATGTGTCCGCGGTTCGGGTGCAGCTGGCTGCTCGTCAATTATAGGTTGCGTACTTTTGTCAGGACCATGGTCTCCAAATGTCGATCCGGCATTACCCTTGGAGCCAACTTCTTCAGAGTCAGAACCCTGTACCGTCTTCACAGGGTCGGCAGCTGCAGGTGCCGGCACACCAGGCTGCTTGGTTGCCGCTTCAGTCTGTACACTCTCTACAAATGTCTGTAGAGACCATAGTGTCTCAGGGTCCAAGTTGTCAATGTCCAATTCATACTCTTCTTCATTATCCATCTGCGGAGCTGAGGGACCCTCAGCAATGATGTCCAAAACACGAGCCAGATACTCTCCTTGAAGAGTGCCCAGGGCATGGCTCAGCTTTCTCTTCTCTTCAAAACTCATGTCTCTGCCACCTCCCATAGGTAGAGCATGAGCACGAGCTTCAGCCTTGCGAGTGAGATCATCCAACTCCTCAGTGACCTCTTTGAGCTTTTCAGGCAAAGATTTCGACTCCGCCTCTATGCGCTCAAGTTCCAATGCATGGCGGCGCATCTCAGTATCCCAGGCAACCTCAAGCTGAAGTTGGACCCATCTTCGCTCGAACTTATCTGACGCTCCATCGCCAAACTTGCGAACCGACATTGAAGGGTCAGGATTGAACTGACGGCAATTGGCAAACACAAGACGAACATCTTCCGCAAATTGTCGGACATCGGCATACTGTCTGATCTCCAAGTTCCTCTTGATAGTTCCCAAATCCATTGGACGTTGGATGACAGTGTAATAATTGGGAGCAAACCTGGCATCTACTGGCTTGCCAAACCACAGATTGACATTTTGATTTCTGAGCAGCTCTGCAACAACCTTGCTGCACTGACTCCAGATGTTTTCTGTCCGGTGACGATGCTCTGATGTCTCGATAGCACGATGCTCCTCTGGCGACAGCTTCTTGAGGGGGACTGTCTTCTGCTTCTTGGCGATCTGCTGGATTGCACGAAGCACCTCAGCCTTTTGTGTTCTAATAGTTGTCAAGTCCTGTTCTAAATGTCTTTTGCGAGCAACACGGTCCTCTGTGGTCTTCGGGATGCCGTTCATGTCTACTGATGCTGTTAATCAGGGAAAATCAAGCGATGAGTAAGAAAATATTCGCCCACGATGCAAGGGCTGTGCCCTGCCAAACTTCCACCTCCTTGCTAGGGTAGGCTGCTAATAATATGAACGAGTTCTAAAGGGAGAAAGGAACGAGCAAAGCTTGCAGCAAAGCCGCCGCTGGCGAGGGGATTGAGCTTCTGGAGCTTCTGGAGGGTTTGAGACCACAACCGCTGCCAGGATTTTAGCTCAGAATTTATTCAAGAAATTAATGGAAAATAAGAGGTTTGCAAAAAAAATTAGAGGGGCTCGTTCCAGCAAATCCCCCACACCGCATTTGCAGGCGCGGTTTTATTGAATCGCTGAAAGCGAGTAAGAGTGCAGTTACACAGTTAAATTTGGGCTTCCGAGGCTGACAATCGACGTTTACGCCTTCGGAATCGGTTCGAAGCCCAAAATGGCATCTCGAGGAGCAGTGCCAAATTTGTGTCAGATGACCGCTGTGAAACTCCCGAACAAGAAGTTATTGTCCATCAAAAGTCCAATTCAAATTCCATTCGCTGTAAAAACCAGGAAGAGTCGGCGTCACGCTCTTCCTACAGTCTCTGCTGTCAGCGCCGACGGAAGCCTGGTGGCACCCTTTAATGTTTTGATAACAGGTTCTACCAAGGGAGTAGGAAAGGCGCTAGCGACAGAATTCCTGAAAGCAGGTGATAATGTCGTAATCACATCTAGAGATGGTGATAGAGTTGCAGCTACAGCAGAGGAGCTATTGAATCTTGTCAATGAACTCGGCAATGGAGCCACGCTCCACTCCAAAACAGCAGATGTTAGCAAAGGAGAACAAGTTTCAGATCTTGCAGAGTTTGCACGTGAACAACTAGGGAGCATAGATATCTGGATAAATAATGCAGGCTCAAATGCATATGCATTTAAACCGCTGATTGAACAAACCCCGGATGAGATCCAGACTGTCATTGAGACAAATTCTCTAGGAGTATTGCTGTGCTGTCGGGAAGCCATTCGCACCATGTCAAAGCAACCCAGTGGAGGACACATATTTCTGATGGATGGGGCAGGTGCAGATGGAGGTCCTACCCCTCGATTTGCTGCATATGGTGCTACAAAGCGCTCATTAGAACAATTGAGCAAATCATTGTCATCAGAGTTGAGAATGGCCAAATTGAGCAAGGTCGGTGTTCATAATTTAAGCCCGGGCATGGTAGTAACTGACTTGCTGATGGCAGGCGCAGATAACAAAGCAAGTAAATGGTTTATTAATAGACTGGCTGAGCGACCAGCTACAGTTGCGTCTGACCTTGTCCCTAGAATACGGCAGGTGGCCGAAAGCAGCAAAGCACTGTTGGGCCTAGGCATTCCTTCAAAATATGTCAGATTTTTGACCAAGGGAGAGGCTTACAGAAAGATTTTGGCGGGCTTATTTGGTGTAGGTAAAGACAGGTTTGTAAAGGAAGATTAGTTAACAGGTAACACCTATCTATCTACCCATCTATCTAGCTATCTATCTAGATCTCATCCCGTCATCATCTACATCATCTCCTAGCTCTTCCTCTTCTTCAGCCTCTTCGTCTCCTTCTTCTTCAGGCTCATCCACTTGATCCTCATCCAAATCCTCATCTGAATGAGCTCCTCTTTCACTTCTCAATTGCGATAAGTAGGCTTGCAAACTCGTCAAACCTACTGCATGTCCAGATTGCTCTCCACCCTCCACCATCTCCACGTCCGCTGAAACCAACTCTTGAAATCGCTGTCTGACCCTTTTTCGTATTTGTTCCCATGCTGCAGGAGATATCCAACCGGTTGTGTCACTACAATCATCTAAAAGTATAGTTGGGTTTTGCAGAATCTCTACTATGCTGTCATCTTTCATGTCACACAGTTGCAACGAGAGCATCCGGCCATGGGGGAGGGTTTGAAAGCTTGCGAGCCCGCTGTAGGAGGAAGAAGATGATGCCCCCCCCAAAATTTCTTTTTGTTTAGGTAACTTAGACAGCCAATCCAATGGGATTTGATACCGTAATACTTGATAGATCAAGGAACCTTTCTCTTTTCTAGGGTCATACCCGCGCTGAATATATGCACCTCTCCATGGTCCGTTGCTGAACCGATACGTTAAAGCGCCCAACGCTTCCACTATCGTATTTCTATTTTCAAAGCCTAAGTGCTCTGCTAATGCACTACCAATCCATATAGGTCTAGTCTGTAATGCTGCCCTCACTAATGCTACTATGTCCTGATTGATGAGCTGTTGAAGGGAAGGCTCTGCCGCTGCAGGAGGCACTTCCTGATCAGGTAGGAAACGAATAAGAGGAGCACCCCACGTTTTTGCCTTTGTGATTCGTGCAGGAGCGACCGTATCATCCTGGAATGCATAATCATAGTGCGCTTGCTCAACAAACACAGGAGGTACGCAGAGTAACGGTTGTCGGGGAATGCCACGGGGACCCCCACCCAACAGAACGGCTTCCACAGCCACGTCTTGACCGCTATCTGTCCTCACCGGTTCTACTTTGCGCGGCTTCAACATGTGTATGGATGAATATTGCATGTCTGAAGGTGTGCTGTATTGATACTCGTGACTTATGGTTGTGATAACTTCAGCTGAGTATTCGCCTGAAACGCTGCCCTTTGTCAGCTTGAGGAGGAGACCATTCGTCGGGTGCCTCTCCCCCACCAGGGGATGGGAGTAGTCATCATCAGGCCGTAGCCTGAGGGGGAGACTATGTGGATCATTCGACAGGTGATGCGCCAAGCCTTCCAAGCCACCAAAAGTTTCAAGGGCCTTGTCTTCATTCGTGACCAATCCAGGGAAATTGATGAGGATGGCATGTCGGCCGGATTCAGTTGGACTAGGGATCTTTAATGTAACACCCTTGTCAATTTCACCGTTCATACCTCAACTTTAAATCTGCTGATAAGTTTATGTGACGTTACTCAACCCTCTGCAGGCACATCAAAACAAAATCTTCAAAGCTAAATGATCGATACAGTTATATCTTCTTCAGTTACAGGTACAGCCCCACGCAGACATTGGTAAATTACAAGCATGAAAGGGAAAATACTGAAAGAAAATCACAGATCGGGGCTGCATCTATTGGTACCAACCCGGTTACAAGGTCAATATTAATTGAATCGCCTCGAAAACTTTTTATTACAAGAGCTCTTCAAATCACTGAATAATTTGAAAGTTTGTGTTTGAAGTGGTTCCCTGTGGGTCTAGCCACGATCGAAATAAAGTAGCAACAAACCAGATCAGACTTTAAGAGATTGCCCGTCAGCAAGAGCGATACGTAGACCAACCAAATGTCATTACTGCTCAGAGCTCGTGTATCATCATTTTTAGCAGGCGTAGCGGTAGCCGGTGTTTTTGGGGTCTACCAACTGAGACGCGATGTAGTGGAGAGCCACGATGCTATACTCACGCAGACTGAAAGGCACTGTGGGGCACTAGAGGCGAGAGTTGCACAAGTAGAGATAGCATTAGAGAATTTACAAAAGAATTCTTCATAGCAGTATGCAAATGTAATAGTTTCTATGAAAATCCCTGCTGTTGCGGAGGTGGAGGTGGAGGAATGTGTATGCTCACCTCTTTCTCTGGCTGTGGGCGTAGCCACCTATGTGACTGATCATCTCTAGATCTACACTTTCCATACGACTTCTTGAATATCTTGCCTTTCTTAGTCCGAGGGTCACGTCTCCCCATCAAGAGAGCTGCTGGTTCTAGCGAAAAATCTTTCCAGTGTGACGGTGAAGGCAGTGTTCTATTGGCTAACGAAGCGACTGCCGTGCGCACAATATCTAAAAGCGATGGCATGCATACCCTGATTAATGAATTGGTGCTTGAAATCGTTGCCATTTTTGCTGTTTCCCCTTCTCTAGTCCCTACAAACTATATCAGATGACGAGCAAAGTCCACTCGAAGGAGGCAAGCAATAGTTCGCACGCTTGTATTAAATAAATACAGTTGAAGTATTTGAGTATTTAAGTAGCTGTTGAGGGTACGTTGGAAATGTAAAGATTGTCTAGACTTTCAACGCCTTGAATGACCAGTCCGTGCTCGTTCGCCAGGTGCAGCATGCAAATGAAGCATAAATGGACTGATAGATCGTCCACCCTTCCAGCTTCATTTTGTTCAGGGACTGTTCCTAAGACTTCCTGCAATTGGATAAATTCATGCTCGCTTTCATTGATTTCTGTCAGTCCACTCCACATTAATTCTTTCAATGATCTGACATCCACTTGTTTTGCTGCTCGTGAATAACTCACTTCAACGTGTTCTACCTTTCTAGCAGCCTCCACAAGTTCAAACCCATCTCCAGGCATAGGTGCATCAAGCCAACCACCATCCTCGGCATCATCCCCAGCACCATAGAATCCACACTCGCCAGTCTCATCTCCACCGACATCGACATCGCACACTCTGCCTTGTCGTTGAGCATCTCCCCAACCACACAATGAAACAGCATTTCTGGGTCTAAGAGAATACCTGGCAAGATTTTCAGGTGCATAATGGTGATCTTCAGGCAACAGTGTCTTCGCTATAGCTTTCTTAGTGCGACGGATGCCACGGCCCTTGGCCAGCAGTGCAAACTGTGGTTCTGGGCCTTGCATACGTTCAACAAAGTCTATAGGCTGGTTCTTTTTATTTTTCGCTTTGGATGATCTACTAGTTCTAGATTCTCCCTCGTCATCATCGTCTTCATCTGCATTTTTATGTACACCTGGTGGATGGGCAATTGCTCTGTATTTCCAATGAGTAGCTCCCGCCCACCCCTTGGCTCCAGTCACTACATTTGATAGACCGGTGTTGCCTGCAGCCATGAGCCATTGCATTGCTTCCTCATCCAGTGTAGCACTAGAACTGTAGGAATTATGTCCAGCTCTTGCATGGGAAACCGTTCCAGCCTCTTCTTCCGTATATCCATCAACCCCACCATCAAAGGTGTCTGCATAGGAGTCATACTCTGGTTCGTAGGAGGACACTGCTTCACGTTCAGCCTCCATCAGTAATTTCTCTCCCTCATCACCAGAGACCTCAGCACCGCTGTTCAATGTCAGCTGAGAGAGCAGCACTTGTGGAGGGGGAGCGCCAGAGGCTATTTTGTTCACAAATTCATGAGCTTCTGCTGCTGCACCTGGTGGAGGAGCCTTATTCAATAAACCCAGTATCTCATCCAAAGCTGGAGACAGTCTCTCAGTTCCCTTGAAATTATTTCTGATGGCCTGTAGCTGTGGCTGAATGCAGCTTAGATCAATGTCATTGATTTGAGAGCTCATGGTGGCAGCCTCTTCTCCAGCTTTCTCAGGAACATCCATCGAATCAAAGACAATTTCACAACCTCTGTACACAGAAAGGTTTGCGAGGAGAAGTCCTTTAGCTCCACCTTCATCAAACTGTGCACTGGTTTTATGGAAAAGGGGATCTACTGCAAAAGCAAGGTCAAATTTTTTGATATTCAAAGCTTCCAATGTGGGCTCCAAAGTTGCTTCTGGATTCAATTCAGCACGCCGTCGGCGTTTTGTAGGCGAATTGGTACCGTCGCCATCATCTTCTTGTTCATTATCTCCTCTTTCATTTGGTCCGGAAGCACGGCCTAAACCTCCTAGAATCTTAAAAGTTTCAGTGTGAACAGAGTCTACCCTGTATGAGTAAATTTTTACGCCCGCATCAAGAGTGACGGAAGCTTTCTGGAAATTCGTTTGATCACCAGGGCGTTCTTCTCTAATAAGCTCTGGTAAATGTTCTATCAACGGAAGACCCCAAGTATTCTGAGGAGTGATTTTGTTTTCAGAAGCAAGTTTCAAGCACTGCCCAAGCATCATTTTCAGTTCGGAAGGATTGAACGATTTGTCTCCAGGGACGTTTCTCGGAGCGTTCTCCTTCTGTGCCGTAATCGATGTCATATTGTTTTCAGGTAATAGTGGACTCCAAGTCTGTGATATCACTAACTGAAGGTCATTAACAGTAATGTCTGTCAAGTTTGTTAAAATTTCCAAGGAAATTATCTAATTCCAAATGACTGTAGAGGAACACATGTGTTTTCTTAACGTGGTTTCTGGATAACACTCCTCAGCTGGCCCATTTCAACTTATATTCTGTCGTCCTTTCTTCAGGTCAGGCAGCAGCAGCTCCCTTCCACTGTGTAATCTCATCGAGACTCTCGATTCGAGAGCCTCTTGTTCCCATCGGATGAAAAGCCCCATCCCTCCCGCCGCTTAGCACTTGTACATATAAATTCATTAAAATGTTTAACAGTGCCATGCATGGAACTAGACTAGGCAGCAAGGCCTTTATGGGCGGCAATGCCATAGCCCCTCGCCCTTCAATGCGTGTGGCTCCAACAATGCCTCTAACAATTGAGGCAGCACATAAGAAGGGAGCTGGTTCCACTAAGAATGGACGTGATTCGGTCAGCCAAAGACGTGGAGTCAAGGTATATGGTGGACAAGCAGTCCCAGCTGGAGGCATCATTATCCGTCAGCTAGGTACAAAGGTAAGACTATTGCATATGCGCCACTTCCCGAGGCGCAATTATGTCGAAATATGAATCGAGAAGTATTTGCTTGTACATAGTACATTGTTTGATACAGTTCGGCAACCCTCACACTGTCACCGCCATACAGGTACACCCAGGAAAGAATGTTGGTTTGGGAAAGGACTATACCCTCTACTCCCTTATTGATGGTATTGTCATGTTCGAAAAGAATAGCATCAGATCCAAGGTTAATGTCGTTCCATTTGAACAGTATGTGATTCCAGAAGGCCAAAGATTAAAGGAGGGAAGCAGAAGGCACACACGGTTGATGTCGCAAGGTACAACTGCTGTTGTTGCAGAGTAAATAGAGACGTTATGATTACTGTAAACTAGAACCTCAAAACCTCTTTACAAAATAATTCGCTTGCATATTCGTTTTCAGTAACTATTCGTCAGTGCAAACAACCACCACTCTCGTCCCTCCAATGGAGCAGAACCAGGGTTGCCTTGTAATGTATTACAGCAGCAATCACCACTGCAACATGAAAAAGCTGATGTGAATGAAACATCAAATCAAAGGCCCCAGGTTTCCAACGTTCTGGGATTCTCAGAGCGTATATAGCGGCCCCTGACAGGTATACCATGCCCATCGCTAAATCTAACATCATTGCAGTATCGACTTCTCTAACCCCACCAAAATGCAACCAGCCGTGCAGAAGAGGAACAGCACCCCACATCCCCAAGGCTACAAATACTCCAGCCCTGAATCTGTGATACCCAGACGACTGGAATATTGGCATAAGTGTGACTGGAAGGGTAAGTATGCCGAGCACTGTAGTCGATGCCAAATAAAATAGCCTGAGAGTCGGTTGACACATGAATGTGTAATACACCGGTGGATAGAACGAAGTCACGATCAATACTGCAATGCCTGCATAATCAAACCGCCACATGACTTGAGCAATGTGAGCAGCGCAACAGCCAAAGAGATGACAAATGCTCGATATGAGCATGCATGCCATGGCCCCTGCCGTGAAGACGTAGACTGGCCATCTCTGTACTGGCCAGGTGGTATTGAGAACTGACGCCACAAGACTGTCGATTTCCGCCTTTATGTGCTCGAAATCAAGAGAATGCAACTCTTCAACAATATGATGACCGACATCTATTACTCTATCTTCTAGAGCTGAAACATTGATATGTCCTACTATGTCTTTCAGTTTCAGCTGCGACAAGGTCTCTTCCAGTGAAAGGATACCTGACTGGCCAACTCGCCGGGCTGCTTGCTCCCAAGAACCGGCAGTAGCAACGAGATCATGCAGCGTGACATCCGCAGCATGGCCGAAGGTAGCAAGTCGATGCTCAAGATTTATCAGAGCATCACGACCTAGACTAAGAGGTACAGGTCTAGCCCAAAGACCAGTGGCAATGGTTAGGAAGACAAATAATAGAAAGCCCAAAAGGTGGGTGTAGATGTTGCCCGTCTCATTGTGTATAGAGAAGAGAGAGCTAAAGGAATTCTTTATACTCGTTGTGGGGGCTCTGTAAAACTTCAAAATGAACTCATTATCTTTGAGATAGCTTGGCATGTCATGAACAGTCAATAGTTTGTTCGGAGAAAAGGAGAGTGAACGGACCCCACGCCGTCGCACCGTACTCCCACGACTAGCAACTTCTCGCGCTATAGATGACACGGACTCATCTGAAATCGACTTAGTGCTAAATTCCGGCATAATTTTATTGTTCCTCTGGATATTTTAGGGGAACCCATAAAACGTTGAAATTGGCGAAATTTCACAAAAGGAACGCACGCGACAAGGTATTAGACACTAACAATGGCATTCAGTAGCATTCAAGATACCACTGACTTATGTCGGAGCTTCAATTGGACAAAAAAATTTGTTCTGAACGAGGCATATTCCCTTCATTATTCTGTGCGGAAGCATGCCGAGCAGCTGCTACCGCCTGGAGCCTGCTCCATCCCAACATGAAAGTATGCAAACATATACATTTCTATCCAATTGTAGTCTTGAAATAACATTACTTCAAAGTACCGCCTTCCGTACTTTTAGTGTACGGATGCAAGCTTTAATCAAGCAATGAAGTCCAAGATTGAATCTAAAGGGCCTCCGCAAGAAAATGGAGAACAAGAGGACGTGAAACTCCTCGCTGATGTACAAGCATTTGCTGCTGAACTGGGTTTTGCAGGAGGGAGTCTTGGCGAGGGAGACTTCAATGACTTTGCGCCGACAAATGCCGCCAAAAGCATCTCTAAAAAGCCTTCAAAGCAACAGGAGAATAGTAAGGCGAACAATAGAATTACTCCAGCGCCTCACAAGTCTAAACCAGCTTACAATAAGACTCACAAATCAGAAAAGTTGCGAGAAGAAAGACAGTTTGGTTCTACCGACCCTCGAGCTCGCAGCATATTGCCGAGGGATGAGCCTGCAATCTGGTGGGAAGCAGCCTCAAATCTTCCAAAAGTTCCTCTTAAAAGAGTTGAAGCTCCACCACATATTATTGAGTCAGCACGAAAGGCAGCAGAATCTTTACTCCGCAATGAAGAGGCGGCGTTTGAGAACAGGGCTTCAAATGGTCAGGATTTGAAATGGCTCCAGCAAGCTCGCAGATCAGGTACAACAGCAGATAAAGTAGCTGCTTTGACTGTCCTTATACAAGAATCTACTGTGGCTAATCTTAAAGCTTTGGACCAACTAGTGACTCTTGCCAATAAGAGGATAGGAACAAGGAGCATTGTAGGATCTGCCATGGATGCTTTGCGGGAACTGTTTGTTTCGATATTGCTCCCTTCCGATCGGAAATTACGATTTTTTGAGCAACAACCTTTAGAAGCGGTACAGAGGAGACCAGCAAAAGAAAAAGATAGGTATCTTCTATATTGGATAGTAGAAGATGGCATAAAAAAGAGGTTCGCCATATTTTTGGATGCTGTGGAGGCAGCCTCCAAAGACAGTCTGGAGTTTCTAAAGGATCGTTCTGTCAAGACTTTATACGACTTGCTCTCAGAAAGACCTGAGGGGGAGGCTCGTTTGCTGTCAGCCCTCGTCAATAAGCTGGGTGATCCGGACAGGAAGCTCGCCAGTAAAGCAGGATACTTGGTTTCCAAACTTCTCAACCAACATCCTGGGATGAAGGAGATAGTAGTCAGAGAAATTGAGAAATTTGTCTTCAGGCCAGGGCTGTCGGATAGAGCTCGTTACTACTCTGTGATTTACTTGAATCAAATGGTGTTGACTCATAAGGATGGGACCCTGGCGCGCAAGTTGGTGGGTTTGTATTTTAGTTTTTTCTCGTTGATTTTAGACGGCAAGTTGGGCACAGCTGCAACGTTGAGCAAGGCTTCTCACGAGAAAGAGCTTGCTAAGAAGGCGTTGAAAAGGAGCAAGAAGAAGAACAAAGCAAACGCTGCTAGTAAGAGATATGAGGAGGAAAAAGAAGATGCACCCCCAGGGGTTCATTCCGGCGAGCTGGATGCTCGGATGTTATCAGCCTTGATCACAGGTGTTAGGAGAGCTTTCCCATTCTTATCTTCAGAAGAAATAGAGCCTTTGATTGAGACACATTCAGGTAGGTGAATTTTGGGGGGTACAAATGTATAACCTCAGTTCGGAGGCCATAATCCCGGCGCGGCAGCTTGGCTTGTGTAGTGCTGACTGGGCAAGGAACGCCTTTCCGTACATAGAATGCATAGAGCAGGAGTTATGACAGGATGTGTATGACATTGTATGAATGATACCATGCTGTGCCCTCCTGTGACATTTGCTTTTCTATATTTTTGCATTTTGCATTTTTGTCCCTATTTTTTTCCCTCTCTCACCTCTCTCTTTTCCTTCCCTGTCGCAGACTCTCTCTTTCGATTGATCCATACACGCTCCTTTGGCGTTGCTACACAGGCCCTCATGCTCTTATTTCAAGTGATGTCAGCCAAAACGTCCATAACTGATCGATATTATCGTGCATTGTATGCAGCCTTGGCATCGCCAGAGCTTCCCAAGTCGACCAAGGCGCCAATGTTTTTGTCGCTGCTGGTCAAAGCAATCAAGGCAGACGTCACCGCAAAACGAACTTCAGCATTTGTCAAACGCATCCTCCAAGTAGCCATTGAATCAAATGCAAACTTGGCATGTGGTTGTTTGATAATTGTGTCTGAGTTGCTGAAAGCTCGACCAGGCTCTTGGAATTCCATTCTGCAGGCAGAAGAGAAGGATGACGAGGAAGTGGAACGCTTTCAAGATGATGATGATGATGATAATGACGATACCGATGCTAATGGTAATGATGCTAATGGTGGTGGTGGTCTGAACGGTGGTTTTCAAGGGGCTAAGATTGCCAAGGGAGACATGCTCAAGGGTGCTGAAGGAGGAGCTTTGTGGCCCACTGCTTCAACTGGGTATGATTCTAGAAAAAGAGATCCCCAGTACTCAAATGCCGAGAGGTCTGCCTTATGGGAGTTGACCTGTCTGGCATGTCACGTCCACCCTTCTGTAGCAGCAATGGCTCGCACTCTTCTCGTCGGTGCCAATATTGTGTATGACGGGGACCCGTTGAAGGATTTGACACTCTCTGCTTTCTTGGATAAGTTTGTTCAACGCAAGCCTAAATCTGTGAGAGGAGACTCCCTCATGCAACCTTTGGTGGTGGTGAGCAGCGCCAGGGGTGAGACTTCCCATCGGGACTCTCTGGCACATCTGGCTGTTCAAGACGTGCGGCCAGATGAAGTGTTCTTCCACAAATTCTACAACCTTGGTGGCATAATGAATGACACAAGGAAGAAGAAGAGGAAAAGCAAGGGCGAAGAGGATGAGGAAGATGTCTTGCTATCTGATGCTGCCGACAGTGATGAGGATGACGAGTCTGATGCTGTGGATGATTTTCTTGCCGGGGAAGAGGAAGGTGGTGATGAGGGCATTGGGGCGGATCCAGATAGAGCTCGCACCTATGATTATGGCCAGTTAGCGGCTGCAATGGGCAGCGATGATGATGATGACAGCTTTGAGGACGATGCGATTCTGTCTGATGAGGAAGATTCTGAGATAGATGGCTCTGCCAGTGCTCAGGAAGAACAGAATGATGACGATGATGCTGTTGGGGCGCTAGGATCTTCTTCCTCAGGTGGGGATAGTGACGATGATGATTCAGAAGACTCCTTCTCTCTGGAAGGAGAAGAATTTTCAGACATCACTGACGAAGATGAAGACGATGATGAAGAGGACGACGAGATTGCTGATCGTGAGGCATATGTCCTTCTGAGGAAGTTGGCGGCTAAGAATAATGTGGATGACGAAGTGGGTTCTGATGTGGATCCGTTTGACCTATCAGAACCATCTTCTGATGAAGAGAAATCATCTTCAAAAAAGAGGAAAAAATCATCTTCACAATCGGTATTTGCACCTGCCATAGATTATGAAGAGATGATTGAGCGAGGGGCAAGGGAGGATTATGAAGCGGAAAAAGAACAAGAAGAAGAACAAGAACAAGAAGAAGAAGGAGAAGGAGAAGAAGAAGACTTTGAAAGACCTGCTAAGAAAAAGGGGAAAATCCAGCGCAGCAAATAAATATTAACAATCAGCATTTGTACATCACCGTAATAAATGAGCTATTCTCTTTTGCTCTTCTGCTTCACGCTGCAACCTCTCCATTCTGAGGACATCCATGTTAACTGCCTTCTCCTTCATCTTTTTCTCCTTTTCCTTCTCCCTTTTCTTCTTCATCTTAGGGCTATTGACCTTCAGCAGCGCACGTATTCCATTATTTCTCCATGTCTCCATCTGTGCTCGAGCCGCATTGTTGTCTATCGCGCCTGGAAGAGTGCTTTTACCGTACCAGGGCGCCAGGGACATATTATGCCCTAGTTTAAAACTTTCATCAAATCGAGGATCCATTGTCTGAGTGTCAGGGTTACCTCTTCTACTTCTTTCCTCTTTCTTTGTTCTATCATTATCAGGATGGGAAGAATTGGCTTCCACCTCTTCAAAGAAATTGATGTGGTCTGACGAAGACTTCTGAAGTGGGTTTTTAGGACAGGCGTTGGAACCAGTTGGTGCCATTCCTCGTGCTCTTTGGAGCAATGTTCTATGACGATGCTCCTTCTCCTCTGATATTCTGATATCACGGGATTTCCTCTCTTCTGCTTCGTGCTTCTCCTCATCTCTCGCAACTTTTAATCTTTGTTCTCGTCCATATACGTTCCATTTCTTCTGTGGGAGTATATTCAACCCTCCATGGCCTCCCATATTTATAATTAATTATTACATTCGGGTTTGCTCCAACCAATAAAACTTTTGACTCTTGATGTCCACAACGCCAAGGGAATATACCAGAGTATGGGCTTGGGTAGAGAAGCTGAGCTCCTTAGAAGACTCATCATGGTACTTTGCTACCATGCAAAAAACAGTGCTTGGAATGGAGATTGCTCTATTGTCTGGCAACCAACA
Organism: Axilococcus clingmanii; assembly: GCA_019693495.1. NCBI lineage: Eukaryota > Viridiplantae > Chlorophyta > Chlorophyceae > Chlamydomonadales > Chlorococcaceae > Axilococcus > Axilococcus clingmanii. The sequence continues at coordinate 29,376 of JAAMXV010000652.1, forward strand.
GCCATAGTGAAAGACAACGTGGCAGCTTTTTGACCCTGCTTCTATTCTATTACTGCACTCTCTTTGGCGCCGTCACTGCAATTGAGAACGCGAGAGTTTCATCGGTCAGCTCATCCTTCTTAGCTAAGATTTGAATTATGGAAGTAGTAATAAAACGCCTTGAGGCTGTGGTCGACCGTTTTGAACGAGTGCTAGGACTTGAGGTGTGTTTTTTGATCGCTGGACTTTTTTTCTTCTTCATCTGCCAACTCAAGGTCTTTCTTTGCACGATCACAGGCTATTTCAAATAACAGCAAGCAGTTCCCCGAGACTAACGAAGTTCATGGCCCAACTGCCAGTTGCGCAACCGACACTGCTTATGCTGCCTACACTGAAGCAGTGTTGAACAAAGGAGTAGAAAAAATGGTTGAAGCAGCGGAAGCAATTGGGGGTGAAGTGCTGCGAATAACCGGCATACTAGCCGAGGCTTTTTCAGCAGAAGCGGTTATTATCAAAGCATTAAATACCAGGTCAAAACCTAACGATATGGAAGCTCTCCAACAGGTGCTCTCTCCCCTCTCTCAAGTGCTGGTTGTTGCCTCACAGCTATCAACAGGTCCTCGCAGTCCATACCTTAATCACTACAAAGTTGTTGCTGAAGCATCACAGGCACTTAGCTGGGTTGCATATACTGGGCCTGAATGTGGACTCTCATGTCCTCCTCAGCACGTGGAGGAAGCCCTGAACGCTACCGAGTTTTATGCAAACAAGGTTTTGGCGGAATGGAGAAGTAAGGAACCTAAAACTGTAGACTGGATTCTTACTATGAAAGGCACATTGAGCGAATTGAAAGCATTTTGCAAAAGGTTTTATCCAAATGGACCTACATGGCACTCACAAGCTCTGCAAAAATCCGCACCGCCGCCTCCACCACCGCCGCCTCCACCAGGCAGCTTAGCCTTGGAACAACCAAAGCCATCCCAAGCAAATAATGGCATGGCTGCCCTCTTTGCAGATCTAAATAGAGGTGAAGGCATCACTTCTGGACTGAAGAAGGTGACAGCTGGCATGAAGACCAAGAACAGACCCAAGGAATCTGATGCCACTGGGGTGATGCACTCGATCTCATCAGTTCCAACCATACCCCCTGCTGCCAAGGCACCCCAAGCACGCCAAGCACAGCAGAAGGCGGCACGAATAGAATGTCAACAAGGTAGGAAATGGGTTGTAGAATTTCAAAATGGCAACAAGGAAATACTCATCGAAAACACCGAACCCAGACAGAGTGTTTACATTTTCAACTGCACCAATAGTACCATACACATCAGAGGCAAGGTCAACAGTATTGCCATGGACAGTTGTGCTGGCACTGGGCTCCTGTTCCACTCCGTCATTTCAGGCGTTGAAGTTGTCAACAGCACAAAGGTCCAAATGCAATGCACGGGGACGGTCCCCACAGTGGCGGTGGATAAAACCGATGGGTGCCAGTTGTTTCTGTCCAAAGAGACACTAGAGATCACAGAGATTAACACTGCAAAGAGCTCAGAAGTCAATGTCATCATGCCAGGTGCGTCTGAGGATGATGATTCCATAGAGCAAGCCATCCCAGAACAATTTGTCTCCAAATATGCAAACGGTCATTGGGCAACGCACGCTGTGTCGCACGGTGCTGGCTGATGACTTCATTTTGATTAATCAATTACAGTTGCTTTTATAATTATTGCTATTGTTTTCAAGACTCCATAGGAGCAGGTCCTTCTTCTTGTTCCTCTGCTTCGTCTTGTTCCTCATCTTTGACAGCTGTCAAAAAGGGATCCAAAGCCTCATCTTCAAGGATTGTAAATGCCATATTCTCACCTACCACAGCAACAGTGATGTTTTTGTTTGTCAGTTCCTCTTCGCCCAATGATGCATGGAGAGCTCTCAAGGAGTGTTTAATCACATCATCCAGTGAGCCCTCTGCAAAAGTCTCAAATGAACGCTCCATGTATGTCTTGGCAGCTTGAGAACGAGCTCCCATAGCAAATGCTCTATAGTCATAGTAGTTTCCAGAAGGGCAGCTGTAGAAGATATGGGGGCCTGCCTCATCGACACCGGCCACAATGAGACCTACACCATATGGACGTTTGGAAGACCAGTGAGTTCCTAATTGAGCCTTGACTGCAAGTTGCCTGACCAACCGACCAAGTGGCATTGGAGAATCGTACACAAATCTATGGTTGAGACACTCATTGCGCATGTAACGACATAGGATGCGTCCGTCCGCAGTCAGACCAGCGATGGCAATTCCCATGTGATCATCGATTTTGAACACCTTACGTTGATAAGACGACAGCTCTGATGGTGCACGTTTGAGAGTTGCAATGACTGCATGTGTTTTGCTCTGGAGAGAAAAGGTGGGGGAAGATACTATGTTTAATTTAGCGGTGAAGAGAATCACAAATACGACGACAGCAAAAAGAGTAATGATACCTACCTTGAGACCAACTGCTGCGCTTCCCTGTTTTACGGCTTCCATAGCATATTCTATCTGGAAAATCCTGCCTTGAGGACTCCAAGTTGTGACATCGGTATCATACTGCACGACATGCGTAAAGAGCAGGGGATTGTCGGTGATGCGGCAAGACCGACTCCAGTAGTCACTGCACAGTTATTCCGCACCTGATTTCTGAACATCTCTTATCCTTTTATACTCCCGCCTTCTACAATGATCACAGATGTGTTCTGATCAAAAGTCTCCTTTTGGCTTGCTGTATGGATAAATCATTTATAAAGAAACGAAATTAATTGTGCTGGAGGAGTTGTGCTCGCGCCTGTATACTTTTTCTACTTCGACCCAGAGACGGTTGCCAGCACTCAGCAGCAGCGCCAGAGATATCACCTACTACCTAGAAGGGTTTTTACACTGAAGTCAAGTATTTGATAATTATGCTTCTGGGGTCCCACCAAGAGATGTTAAGCTTTTTTCGATGGCAAGGTTTACCATATCTTCAGCGAGCTTGTGAGTATCATCTTGAAGAGAGTCATCTGCAGCAGTCGATGGTCCCGCCGGAGCATTCTTTTGGGGAGTCTCCTTTGTATCCTTTTGAAGTTTAACAACAAAATCTGGAACTCTGTCACCCTTAATATCCTCTGCAAGTACAGGAGTAAATTTATTCCTAGCTCTGATCCAACCTAACAATCTTCCAAACTGGACAAAATATTTCGCTGTTGGAAGGTTTGGTGGGGATACCTTCCGTTCGGTTCCACACATTAACAGTTCAGGGTCAGCGAGATAACCCTCCTCGAACCAGCGAAGCATACTGGAAGCAGGGAATGGACCTTGCATGTTACCTTCAGGGTCAATATATCGCCACATCGGTTGGTCAGCCCCCTGACTGACTTCTCCTGTGAACAGTCTATTGACTGCTTCTAATACAGCAGGTGGGGGACCTGCTGTGTTTGATCTTCCGCGGCCACCACCACCGCCACCACCACGCCCTCTATCAGACCCTCCCCTTCTCCCGCCTCTTCTCCCTCTTCCCTGAAACACATCCCTTCCATTTGGACTCATAGTGTCAAGCTCCGGTTCCCGACCAGATGACCATCGGCGAGGGGCAGGATGCATCGGGGGAGGTGGTCGTCCTGTTGGTGCTGGGGGCGGAGTCCTTGCGGCTGGTGGAGGAGGAGGGCGAGGCTGTGCTGGTGGTGTAGATGCTGGTGCTGTAGTTGCATGGGGTGTAGGTGCTGGGGGTGGAGCGATTGGAACAGCTGCCTCCCTCGCAAGTATCTCTCGACACGCGCTCAGTGTCGACCAATAACTAGGGGTCCCCTTGATTACCTGCCTAACTTCTAGTCCGCCTGAAAAATAACCCTTTTCCATCCACTTCACTAGCTGAGATGCATGAAATGGACCATGCTCATTTCCCTCTGGGTCTCTGTACTGCCACCCATTCTTTAGCTGTGGAGGGGGGGGAGGCGTAGAGCCATTTCTATGTACGATGTGGCGCTCGCCATGAGAAGATACACTGACTGTCAAGTTCCCAGCCCTCTCATAATCCACAAACTCAATTTCTTCTTCATCATCTAATGTATTGACTGGAGCTGGCCTGCCATCTTCCTGGCCATACCTGCACGATACATTTGTGTGTGTGGGTGAGAGAACATTTGTGTGTGTTGGGAGGGGGGAGCGTTTTTGATGTCAGGAGTAATTGACGCACCAATCACCAGGTCCTCTACCTCGTCTTCCCCTGCCTCTACCCCTGCCTCTCCTACCACGCCTGCAATAAATTATAGGCAAGGTAAAGAAGGGTTTATGTGAGTGCACATATGCAGTGATGAGAAGAGTGGAACCACGGCTTGAAATAAAATGAAACTGATGACATACCCCCGATATGATTCTGGATCTTGAGCTGGAGTGTACGGCATTGTTATTTCCTAGCGTGAGGTAGAGAGAGATTTTCCAATCTATTGAGACCTGCTCAGAATTTGACAGTCCACCGATGATCAAAATGCAGAAGTATGTTAAGAAGTAATGGGACGTGTAGAGCTTGTACTGGGCCGTAAAAACGTCTGAAATTGGCATCAGCTTCATCATGAAGACTTTCCCATGGGCCAGGCTTGTTCAGCGTGCTCTCCAGCTGCTGCAATCAACTTGGCGACATTTTGGGGCCCTCTTGCCACATTGCCATTCATGATTCGCCACTATACTATTCTTTATCGAATATGTGCCCAATCTCAAGAATCGGAATGTCTTCACTACCAGTTTCCCGGTCATTTTCCCGATCCAATCTTGGTGGTATCAACAAGCCCAAAACTGCACTTGTGTATCCTTTCCTGATACGATTGCATATTGGAAAGACATCACAATCACGAAGACATGTGTATAGGTCGAAAACTCCACGCATTGCGGCATCACTCAAAGAAGTCGTTGGGTTCGCCCTCCCGGCATTGGGATTCGTCTTGGCAGATCCTTTGATGAGCTTGATTGATACAGCATGTGTAGGACAAGTCTCCGCAACCCAGTTAGCAGCATTAGGACCTACGACAGCTCTCTTTAATTTCTGTTTTCAGCTGGTTTCTTTTCTCGGAGTAGCGACTACAAATCTGGTAGCAAAAAACTCCTTGAAACCAAACATAGAGGTGAAAGAGATGGGGGAAAGGAGGGAGGCTGCATCGAGGGTTGTAAGTGCGTCCCTAACTCTAGCTTTAATATCAGGCCTGTGTGCAAGTGTATTCCTCGCTGCACTTGGACCCATGTGCCTCGAATGGATGGGCACCGCTCCTGAGCTTCTGTCAACAGGCACAAAGTATTTGACGATACGTTCCATTGCTGCTCCCGCAGTGGTCCTAGGAGCAGTAGCAAGTGGTGTATGTTTGGGCCAACAGGATGCATGGACACCATTCCTTATCATCTCAGCCAGCGCTTTGCTGAATGTCGTGGGAGATGTCTACCTGGTCATTAGAATGGGAATGGGGGCTGAGGGAGCAGCCGTAGCCACTGTGGCTGCCCAGATCGCAGCGACATTACTTCTGTTGATAGTCATATGGAGAAGGGGAAGAAAGAAGAATAATTTACAGTGTATTCCTATAGAGTGGAAAGGAATGCCGAGCAAAAATATACTCCTCCAAATACTCACCATTGGGTCTGCCCTGCTGCCAAGAACCTTGTTTGGAATGGCGGCATACCTCAGCATGACTGTGGCAGCCGCTCGTTTGGGGCTGGTGGCAACAGCAACACATCAAATCGCAATGCAATGCTTCTGGTTTTTGAGTTATTTTGCTGAACCTCTTAGTCTTGCAGCACAATCAATGATTGCTCGAGATGGGCATGACCTTCCGCGTGTCCATTCCTGGTCAATGCTGCTCTTGTACAGCGGTGCTGCAGTCGGACTTCTTCTTGCAGGGGTTTTGTATATAGTATTGACTAAAGGAGCTGTTCTTTTCACTCGGGACAACACAGTCTTAGCGGCAGTAGCTTCGCATCACATTGTATATCCAGCTGTCATTGCCATGTTCCTCTGCTCAGCCATGATGATGTTTGATGGCATCAGCATTGGAAATGGATCGATCAAGCATTTGCCTGCCGGTAATGGCTTGGGATTGTGTGCTACATTATGCGTGTTGTGGTTCTATAATAAGAGTCTCCAAGGAGTCTGGATGTCTCTTGCATGTTTTTATTGTACAAGAATACTCTGGCACCTTTGGTATTATCGATACATGTTGCCCATACCCAATGTTATATTTATGCAATAACTGTAAAATTGAGCTATTTGGTTAGTTGATTGGTGTTGGGAACAATGTAGACAATGAGATGGTAAAAATAAGCCAATTTCAAAGTGCTGAGGGCCCAGTGCTGTTGCAGTAAAGCGAAGTCGAGGTGGCGTTGAATAAGGCCAGACTGACATTAGACACTGCGGTACTTTTGCATTCCTTCTATTCATTCCGAAAGAAGATGTTGGATCTCTATAAGATTGAACTGCAACCAAGCCACTTACAATTAATTCCAAGCTGGAAGATTCATTCAATCAAATCATAAGAAACAGCAATAACCACTGATTATTTGCAGCGGACATGTGAGCTTCGGGAAGCATGCATTTGTAAAGTTTGATACAATGTGAGATCTTGAAATTATTTTCGCCTTGATCTACACATTGCTACTGCATGCACGTGCAGTGGCTGCGATGGGCTCTCATGTATGGGCAGCCTTCAAGTCTCCAGTCAGTTTTGCCTGGAGAGAAGCTTTATGGGCCGCCTTTTTTTAGAGTCCCATGGTTTGTAATGCTGATATGCATGAGTGATGAAATGCATTAAGACCCTTGAACAGTGGACCTTGTTGGATGGTCCAGGATGCACAGTTGTCATGGATACCCTTCCCGCTCATTGTTTAGCACTTAGCCTTGATAGATGTGGGACATATTGTCTTTTTAGAACTAATTGTCAAACAGCTAGCATCAGTAATAGTTCAAAAGCCTTCATTGTGAGCCGCTTTTTCTAAACAACTTGACAAAATGGCGATCTCATGAGTGAAGAACGTTGTGATGGTAACGAGTTGTGCCACACTGATACAGAGCGTTGTGTCTGGTAGCATTGATTTGGAATTAATTTTAAAATGGATTGCATCGAATGGAGGGGAAGAGTGCCCGGTGCCGCGCCAAAGCTTTAGTCCCGACTGTTTGCTCGAGGAGTTTTGTCATTCGGTCCTTGAATATATCAGGGAAGAAGCAAGGCCAATACTTGCAGCTGCTCGAAGCAATTCCCAGTCCACAGCCTCCAAGGAGTCTGCCTACAAAAAGGCATCAAACCAAAAAGGCGCCAAACAAAATGGCCGTGCCAGTGCAGGAGTACACCGTAGGCCAGCCTCTCCAAAGCAACAGAGACTCTCTCAGCTCGATAAGCGGCTTGATGAGCCCGGCCTTGTTGACGACAAGAATTTTCCAGCTCTCACATCCGCACCATCAAGCCCAGCAAAAGCTTTAATCAGAGAAAAAAGTGCCAGTAGAAGAGTGCTCGCAGCGCCGCTGTCCGTCGCTACTAGACGGGTGGTGCCGGAAGAAACAAATAATGGGTTAGACACTCCCACACGCAAAAAAATCATTCCTACCAAGGTGGAAAATATTTTGAGTGTGGATCAAGCATTTGTCGGACAGCCATTGACTCCAAAATCAGCAGCCGTAGAGGAGTTGATCCAGAATGCTACCACGCCATTGGGCAAGAGCAGCAGCCTCTCACCCAATCTTGACCCACGCGGTGAGCACTCTTATGACTCATTGAGAAGTCGGATTTTATTCAAAGAAGAGGAGCTTAGTAGGCCGCTCTTGGTATCGCAATTGGAATGTTCTGGACTCGCATCAAGTGGTGACCAAAGTAGTACTGAGGGAGGAATGACTGGCATGAAGGGTGCAGACGATGCCGTCTCCAACAGGGTCCTGTCTGCTCGGAGTAGTCCCCAGAAAGGGGAGGGGGGTATGAAAACAACACGACACCACCCCTTGGACAGGCTCAGTGCCAAGGGTCACAGACTTTCTCAATTACACGCTGGCATTTTGCAAAGCAGGCTGTCTAGCTTAAACATCATACCAGAAGTATGTTTGCTTCTAAACTTGTTGACACTATCTCCCACCATCAAACTCAGTTCTCAGCAGACCTCTCTCCTCTGGTGTGGTGATGTAGCAGCAGAGTATGCTGGCACAGTGTTGGTGTCTGCTGGCATGCTGCTGCGAGGACTGGGTACCAATGCACTGACTGAACTTGCTGCTGCACGACTGGCAGGTTATAATGCTGGAGGAGGCGTGTGCATTGCTGCTCAGCAGCATCTTTTGGAACTGGACAAGAGAACGTTGAGGACAGACAAGCCATATAACGAAGCTGTGCTCGACCCAGTCCTTGGGGGTATTTCTGCGCAATTGGATGACAAGAACAAATTTTCCAAGCTGCCCGATGAAACTAGGAAGGAGAAGAATAGAGAAGATTGTAAAGATGATTGGTGCGCAATCATAAAGACCGCAGCTGCGCAGATACAGTCGTTTTCAAATCAATCACAGAACGATTTTGAGGGCATTAACGAGGAGTTGGTGCTCATTCAGATGCAAACCACATGCACAGCATTCTTCAGAACCTTAAGACCAGACAACCTTGCTTCATTTGCAGAGCTATTCTGCTCGGCCATACTTCAAGCAGCTGCAACCGGAGAGGCAGTGCTGGATCAAGAATTGTCAATACTGGCCAAAAGATCTCTCCCAAAATTCCAATCTCTGACTCAAAGATTTCAAGGAGGAATGTCGACAGATCAACAAAGTAATACCTCGTTTAGAGGGGGAGAGGGACAAGCTGCTGGTAACACCACATACAAGAAGAAATCTGGGAAAGCCTCCCTCAGTCAGGAAGGGTTGCATGCATCATTAAGCATTATTTCAGAGTTTCCTCAACATCAGAGAGTGTATGTTATGTTCTTGGAAGCTGCAGACAGTCATAGGTTTAATGCTGCACTGGAACAACGTCTCCTGGATGAATTGCATGAAATGCACGCTAGGGTCTATACTCTACCTGTTGGGTTTAGTTCACAGGTGGTTCGAATGGCAACCATCGCTACATTTCTCTCATATCTGTGTTTCCTTTCAGTCGAGTCAGGATCATCGCACAGAGGAAATGCTGTGGAAGTCATGCCAATACTGAAAACTGCCATAGAAAGAGCAGGTCTGCACTTCACGCTCCCTTGGGTTGTGAAATACCTTTGGTTTGCTCCTTTCGATGCATTGAAATTGGATCCAGTCCTGACTGAAGTGATGACATTGATTGTCAGCCTGAAGTCGTCTCTTTTACTGAACCCTGCTGGAGCAACATTTGGTCCGACTGCATATTGTTTGAGGGGTCTACTGGAGTCTTTCTGTGAAAAATATCCAGGACACACTTTCAAGAGCCTCGTGAAAAGACCACCCAGTGATACCACAGTTGATGCGCTCTTAAAGTACATAACTGATCATGCAGAAGCTCTCTCCAATAGTCTTGCAAGTGCTGATGGTGGCCTGTGCACTCATTACTCTGCCCTCTGTGTGCCATCTTTAGATTTGGCGGTCAAGGTGTTTCAACCCGGGAGAAGATGGGAGTCATATCCAGACCACATGCCTGATGGTGGACAGGGCAGGAAAATTAGACCTACAAGAGGAGCCAGCGCTGAGATTCAGAACAAAATGCACGAAGCTAGAGAAGAACAGAGTCCTGATGATGTGCTCAAAGTTAAGATGCAAAGAAGTTTCTTAGATCAATATAGCTCGAGCGATAGTCCAGTCAAATTGCGTGACATCGTGGATTACCTGACAGACGTCTTGGCTGCAAATGCAGTTGATGAGGTGTTGAAGACGGTGATGGTTCCAGCAGTTGAACGTGCAAATGGTACACTCACATCTGCTGCAGAGAGGGTTGCTGAGGATTTACGAGTGCCAACATTGAATACAGTTGACATGGGGGTGTTGAGACAAGTCCTGGATAGTATTGCAGAAAAAGAAATACTGGAAACGACTCAAAACGTGTTGGGCCAAGCACCAGAAAGTGCCATTGAAAAGATTTCAAAGCGTTCCAGCAAAGCAGTGGTGGCAATGACACCTAGTTATTTAGGAGAGGCTGTGCTGGGAACTGCAGCAGCAATCGTAGCCGAAGGCGCCATATGTGCGTACAACAAACGATTGGTATCCAAGGTTACATCTGCAGTAAGAATTGCCATTACGAGTCATGTACCCACAGCGCTAGCAGCAGGGAAGAGAAAAAGCAAATATGTGTTGCAAAATCAATAAATAGAACAATAAAAATGTATATATAACAACTGCTTTATTTCTTGTGAGACAGGAGGGCATCACTGTTAGGCCACCAACCTGCATCATCCTGACTCCCTCTCAAAACACTTTTGTCTTCAACAAATAGATCTCGCACCAAGCAGGCAGCTTCTTTTGCACCTCCTGGCCCAAACAATTTGTTTTTCAGTAATGTTCCAGATGCTTCGTTCAAAGGATCGTCATTCAAATAGCGCTGCCATGCTTGGTGTGCTAAGCAATCCGAGTATAAATAGCCATGGTATGTACCCCCATACCCCACAGCATGTCCAAATCTGACATATGGGTGACTTTTTCTCGTTTCAAGAGCAAAACCAGGACACGGTGGTAGTCTCTCGGCGATACTGTCAGTCACAGGATCCTCTCCATGCAACAGTTGGTCTATCTTCGTCAGCGATATTTGCTGGAAGATGTCCAACCCAGGTAAAGCACCCCTCCTCATTGACCAAATATCCTCTTCCTTCCATGAAGTGTCTTCAGAAGACATCATTTGCAGTATTCTGGGGTCAGTTCCAATCATTTGAAACAGCTGGGAAGGCAATTCAATGATATCCAAAGGCCCTCTCGTCCCACTTAAATGTTGGTACTCTGTCATGCTGCAACAGTTTGATAGAGGGGTTTTTTTCTTTTTCTTAAAGTCGGTAGCGTCAAAACAAAGTCTCAGCAAAACATGAGCCGTACCACCCCTAGAGCAGTTACTTACCTGAGCAGAGAATGGACTGCATGACCAATTTCATGGAACAAATTTTCTATGTCAGATATCGAAAGATACTGCCATTCTGACAAGCCACTGGCAACAAGAGCTACGACCGCAGTCTGACCATCTCGTCGTTTTCGAGCGCAGCGCAGCGTGTAGTGAGCAGCACCGCCAGCAGCTTTGTGTGGCCTGCTTTCCAGATCTAAATAGATGATACCAAGTGGCCTTTCATCAGCTGCATCAAACAGTTCGAGCTTTCTAATATTCTTTGCCCACCCCTCTCCCGGTTTCATGGCCACAGGCTGCATCCGAATGCCGAGAAATGTGTTCAACACGAGGGTCAACACCTCCAGGACCCTTCGAAGCGGAAACGATGGAGTTTTGAGAGCTGTACCCTTTTCTTTGACGAGCCGGCTGTAGTAGAGCCTATCCCATGGTTCCAGAACACTCTTATTGCTGAACTTTTGCAAAGTATGAGCGTCCTTGTCTATTAATGGGCTGGCTTTCTCCAGCACTTCGGACAGGAATGAATGCACGGCTCGAGGTGTTGCAGCCAAGGAGAACCCATCCAGCTGATACTCTGCCCAGGAGGAATACCCAGCAAGCTGGGCGATCTCCTTGCGGGTTGACACCAGTTCTTTGAACAAATGTGTGTTAGCATCTGGAGTGTTGTTCAGGCAATAGAATGCACTTTTCCGGTTCTCTTCATCATCGCTGTACTGAAGCACAGAATACAACACCGAGCTGCTGGCGGAGATGAGCCGCTCTCCAAAGATCTCAATGTTCCTCGGTAGCTTACTCGTGTTGTTCAGGCGAAGGGCGCCCAAACTGTCAGGGTTGTTAATGTTCTGTGTTATATGCATTCCAAGTTCTTGAGAACGTCGAGTGAGGCTCTGCATTGCATCACCGTGTGGGGTACCGGTCAAGTGGACACCACACCTTTCAAAGTCTCTCAGAAGCATTTTCCCGACAAGAAAAGTTTCAGAACTCCACCCACTGTTCGTAGTGGCACAAGCAGAATTACTTCCTCTATGAAGATGAAGAGCTGATGAGAGAGCAGTATATAATCCAGTATGCATATTCAAGGACTGGACATAGGCCCCCAAAGAGAGACAGGTCTCTTGCGCTGCTCTCTGCCAGTTCAGATCAGAATGGACGTTCCTGCAAAATTCTGCGGCATCTACAACTCTGCATAGGATATCTGAAATGTCATCCAAGAGGCCTACTGTGTGATGACTCGGTGGGGTTGAAGTGATGACATTCACAAGGGAATTGCACCTGGAATCACCAGGGGTGGTGAGAGGTCTTCGGACAGAGTGGGTGTTGTAACTTTAAGACGTACTCTTCGACGGCATTGCGTTCTAATCGACTCCAATCATCCGGCTTCAGTAATTGAGGCAGTCCGGCGAAACCTGCTGCAAGTGTGCTGGACCAGCGACGAGATGCAAAAATGATCACGTGTCGCTGTCTGCTAAAAGTTGGCATAACCACTAAATGATGATATGTGTCATGTTCTCAAACTCTATGAAAGTCATGTTAGGTTGATAAACGATAAATAAAAATGCTTAATCTCGGAATGTTTTGGACCTCCTTCAAAGGGAATTGACGGCAGCGCAGGTAGTTTCGCATAGTGTGGAAAAGGCCTTACTATAGAGAGTGGCTGTCTGAGTGTAGGAATCCTTGAATTGAGTATATTCCTGAAGTTGAAGTAAAATACTATAGTAGCCCCACAGCCAAAAGTACAGTTCCTAGCCAAAGGCATGCTTGAGAGAGGAAGGGCCAACTGGCTGACGAGGGTGGAATTCACACCAGGCTGGAGGCACAGGAAGTCCATGCTGCTTATCCTCCTCAAAATAGCTTTGGAGAACGGTACATTGTGTAATTCGTTCCTTGATTGCATTAACAGCGTAGAGTTTAAAATTCTGATTCAAGCTGAAGATTTATCTGCTCACATTTCTGGGCAAGTCATCTCCAAATTGTATGCTTTAAGGAGTATATCAACACATTGAATCGCTTTTATAACCTGAACGAGTGTTTTTAGAGTATCAGTGTCCAATGCAATCATTTCTCAGCTTCCCTAGAGGTATTTCTCGTTCGAAGCCACACAATGCTAGAAATGCCAAGCCAGCAAAGCGTTCAGGTACATTTCACTCTATAAATCATGCTGCATATTATTATAATTGAACAGAACTTTATTTAATGCTGCAGTCTTGCTCGTGAAAGCCGTCGCTGCGGGAGCACCAACTCGCAGCGACGTCACTCTCGTCAGTGACGTTGGCTTGAAAGATGTTCCTCTCCGCTCTCTTTTCCCTGAGGAACCTGGCAAACCAGTCCCAGGTTCACCAAAGCTGAAGGTAGCAATTGTCGGTAGTGGCCTTGCTGGTCTATCAACAGCTGTAGAGCTTTTAGACCAAGGCTATGAAGTTGACATCTACGAGTCCAGGCCATTTGTCGGTGGTAAGGTTGCTAGTTTCAAGGATAAAGATGGAAATCACATTGAGATGGGTCTCCACGTCTTCTTTGGTTGTTATTTCAACCTTTTCCGCTTAATGGCCAAATGCGGGGTTTTGGAAAACCTCTTGTTGAAAGAGCATACGCATACATTCTGCAATGCCGGAGGCGATGTCAGAGAGCTGGACTTCCGCTTCTTCATCGGCGATCAGAAGATTGGCGCACCATTCCATGGACTCAGAGCATTCTTTACAACACCTCAGCTCAGTCTCACAGATAAAATTGCAAACAGTTTAGCTCTGGGTACCTCCCCCATCGTCCGCAGCCTTATCGATCCAGAGGGCGGGATGAGAGACGTCCGAGCCCTTGACAGTATTTCTTTTGCGGACTGGTTCAAGAGCCATGGAGGCAGTCAAGCTTCCATCGATAGAATGTGGGACCCCATTGCGTATGCACTCGGATTCTTAGATTGCAAAGATATTTCGGCCCGATGTATGCTGTCCATCTTTCAATTCTTTGCTACCAAGACTGACGCATCCGCCTTGCGCATGCTCAATGGTTCTCCAGCTGAAAGACTATTGGCCCCTATCATTGGCTACATAGAGTCCAAAGGAGGTAGAATTCACACGAAATGGGGCTGCAGGGAAGTTTTGTATGACAGCGCTGCAGATGGAAAGCCAAGTTCGGTGACCGGATTGAGACTGGGTAAAGGTGTGGAAGAGCACGTTGTCACCGCTGATGTATATGTGGCTGCTCTTGATGTGCCGGGAGCAAAGAAGTTGATTCCTCAAGAATGGAGAAACGTTGCTTTCTGGGATAATATTTTCCAGCTGGTCGGAGTGCCGGTCATCACGGTTCAACTTCGTTACGATGGGTGGGTGACTGAAATGAAGGACATTGCAAGATCAAGGAAAGTGGGGGGCGGAGCAGTAGGATTAAACAATTTGTTGTACTCTGCTGATGCTGATTTCAGTTGCTTTGCAGATCTAGCATTGACATCGCCAGTAGATTACTATAAAGAGGAGCAGGGCTCTCTCATGCAGTGCGTTCTGACTCCGGCTGATCCCTATATGCCCAAAACAAATGAGGAAATTTGTGAGGAGGTAGATAAGCAAGTGAGGAAGCTATTCCCCTCTGCCAAGGGATTGAATCTCCTGTGGCACAGTGTTGTCAAAATTGGTCAGAGTTTATATAGAGAGGCTCCTGGGATGGATGTATACAGACCAGATCAAGCCACCCCCATTCCTAATTTCTTCCTGGCTGGTAGTTACACCAAGCAGGATTATATTGACTCCATGGAAGGGGCCACTCTGTCTGGTAGACAGTGCGCTTATAAAATCTTGGATGCCGCCCCGGCACTTGAAACAGCGAGGAGGGTAGCACCCACGAAGGAGGCCGCTTTGATTTGAGATGTAGAGTCCCTTTGTTTCTTTGTTAGTTATAAAATCACACATAACTCTTACTTTTTTTTCCTTTATGTAAATTTTTAGATTTTTCAGATGCCATCGCCATCTCTACAGTCAGATTGCCGAGGATCATCTAAAGTACTGCTATTATTTCTATGACTCTGATCTGAAGAGGTGGCACTGTCACATCCTTCTTCGTCCAGTAGGAGATTGGACTTTCTAACAGCAGCACTGAGATCTGCATACTCTGGACCCAGCAGCTGCATGACTGCATGCCATAGTTCACCGCCGCTGCCTAAAGATGCTTGCTGCAATACCACACTTTTGGATGCGGCGGCTGGAAACCACACCCCTCTCTTCACTTCTTCTTCCAACTGTCCAGGTCCCCAGCCACAGTATCTATTGAAAACTTTCAAATCTTGAGCTGAATGCTTTCCAGACGCCAAGGCGTGTTGTGTGCCTTCAAAGCCCCCCAAGTGGACGCCTGGCAGAACTTCGATTGAATCTTGAAGACCTGAAATTCCATGCAATAAATGAAGTGTATGACGACCAACGTCACCTCCTAAATAGAGAGGGCATGAGGAGAGCTCAGGCCGCAAGAGCTCAGCACCATGCACACTGCCTACAGTGTGTTGCGTGGGAGCATTCAATATGAGACCGGCACTTCCAGTTTCATCGTGAGCCCAAACTAGTATGACTGCTTGATAGAAGTAAGTCTGGCTATGTGTAAACATGATTGGATGTGATAGGAGTAAGCACCCCTTCTCAGGGTGTGGAAGAGAATGAGCCCAAACATCACCAGTGGTGTTGGAGGTGCGATTGACGAGTTTGGCTCTGAACGAGCGCCAGTCAGTATCGGGATTAATAGAAGGTAAAGTGTCTGGCACTCCTCTGCTATCCTTGTTGTTGGCACTGCAGATGAATGGGCTTCTACTCCTAGGCTTTGCGACCTGAATTGTGTTTTTGGACTTCGTGATCACTAACTGAAAGGTATTGAGAATGAACGTTCTAATTCATAGTATTCGTCTATAAAATGACTACCTTTTGTATGTGAGATGCATTATAGTTGTATGGTTTTTGGCAAGTCTTGCCGTAATTGTGTAATGCGTTCGACGACATGAGGAGCTATTGAGTACCTTGCTTTTATCACCACCGTAATACACTTTACATTAAGGATTATATCAAATACAATGGAACGAGATCGTTTATCACTCATTCAATTCAAATCTGTCTTCACCCACACACCCACACATACACTCAGCTTGTGCTGCTGCTCTGTGCAGCAGGAAGCGCCATTGGACCTTTGGGTTTGTTCCTGACTTCCATAATGCCTGTCCAAGCTGCCAACTCATCTGCCAGCTCTTCAATATCCTCGGTCACATCTTCTGGAGTTAGAGACCTACCAACAGCAGCAGTTAAACCACCTGCGACCTTGGCCAGACCACTCAAACTTTCTTTTGCTTCAGGTGACAACGACGTCGACTGAGCTGCAAACTGTCCAATTTGACCCCAGAAGCTCTCACCTTGCGTGACCGCAGCACTTGCGAATGTAGCTACCTCTGGTGGCAGTCGAGTCGAAAAATCCTGCTGCATAGGCCTGACATGATCGCCATTCATTGTCCTGACCGTCAATTCCAATTGTCCAGCTGCTGCAGAACTCTGCAAGACGGAAGCCAATTGTGGTGTTTCGTCGATGGTATCATCGGCAAACCTTATCAAAAGGTTTCTGGGTACTGTATACCCACTTCTGATTGTACTTCTTGTTTGTTCAGGCGCAGGTGAAAATTCTTCTGTGCCTTGAGCGACGTCCAGGAATATTGGTGCCAGCTGCTCCAACACGGGAAGGGCTTGTTTGACTTGGGCGGGCGCAAGACTTCTGAACAGGTCAATCCACTGCTCCACCCCACTTCTGAGAGGTGATGTCGCCAGCTGTGACAGTATAGGGCCCAGTGCTCTGGCAGAGGGGGCAATAAATGGAGATAATACCGGTATTGAATCTGTAGCAGGCCTGTTGTTAAAGGAGAGGAGAGCATTGCCAGCTCTTGGCACGATATATCTGCTGCAGATGAGTAGATGTAACAATGCTCCAAGGCTGTGACCCAGTCCAAATGAAGGTAAAGTGACTGCTTGTGGTCCTAAAGATTTGATACATCTCTGAACACGGGAGTGAATCCCATCAGCCGCTGCACAGTGATCAAATGTGGTGGCAAAAGGAGTCGCTACGATGATGGCGCCGCGTGACGCCAGCGCATGCAGTAAGGGAGCATAACTCAGTTGAGGTGCAGCACCAACGAATGCTCCTCCTATGAAATGAAACAGGCATGTGGGGTCCTTCCCAGCTGGAGGATACAACACCCAACAGCTCTCAACTTCACGCCAGTCGCCTTCAGGTCCACCAAAAGAGTCTGCGATGATGCGCTCGAGGCCAGTGAAGCCCTCTGGTGCGACTGGTGTTGATTTACTATCTACATTTGAAGCGGATCCGGTGACTATTGTAGAATGCGTGTATTTCGCCTCATGAAGCTGCTTCCAAACTTTTCTGGGAGGTCCATTCTTAGTGATCGACTGACGCCCGACCGCAACTTTGCGAGCAATGCCAATTGAGCGGATCAACATGGTAATAGTGTTGAAATCAAATTAAAATTTACAGCTCAATATTTTGCCAGTGCACACCTCATACATACTCACCAGACCCCATGGGTCTGGCCAGCCACAGCAGGGAGGGGGGGTGCCTCACATTTTCATCTTCAGCCTTTTTGTAATCTCCTCCCCCTCATACTCCTCCACAATCTTCTTGGCATATGCAGGAATGTGTCTCGAAGCCTTCTTCTCCCCCCATACCCTATTCACATACAAATAGTTCCTCACATAGTGGTAGTCTATTGAATACTTTGCAAAATTCATGCCCTTGGGCCCAATCCACGTCAACACAGTGGCAACCATCTCACCAATCCATTTTGGGGCTCCCTTCTCCGGTCCCCTACCAAATTTCGCCTCATCGTCAGCAATAACAGTCTGCATGACGAGTGACTTTTTATTGAGTAAGCCACCAGAGACAGGTTTAGCTGTTTCAACAGCATTTTTGGCTCGCAGCAATTCCAGCAACTCTATTCCTCGCTCATTTCTGATCGTCACAGATTGAAAACTGGCTGTCATCGGAGTTTTTGAATCTGGTGGGACCCCCATGTAGCCAATTGCGACATCTGCACCGGCATTGGTGTAGTCAAAGCATGTCATACAAGACTCAGCAATCACACCATGGGCGAGCTCATTGGCAGGGAGGCAGAAGTATGGAATCTTCTCCCATGAGCCGTCTAGGTGCTTCAGATGTACCCTGTAATCAGCCATGAACTCATAGTGTAATACTTGCTCTGGTTTTGTACTTGCGGCATTCAAAAATCTATCAAGGCCATCCCTGGGTCCATTGTCAACGCAATTGGTCCCAACTATGTACAATTTCTCCAACCCTAAATAGGGTTCCACAGCTCGTAGCGCTTGGACTTGGCAGCCCACGCCAATGAAAAGTAACTTCTTGAGGCCTGAGGCTTCCACAGCAGCTAATACTTCCAAGTTTGGCGACAAGGTCGGCTTGACTCCAGCCGCCTTTCTGATGTCCTCTGCCGTCTTGGCAATGACTGGTTTCGGAGCAAATCTATCCTTTTCATCGCTCTGCACACATACAACACCATCTACGAGTCCTGATTCTAACGCTGCTATAGCTAAACTAGACACAAGTCCAGTCCATTGTGCACCTTCGACTGGAGGTCTCGATCGAGCATAGAGAAACTCTTTGTGAACGCCAAAGCGTAGCTCATCGGGGTCTTCCAGGTCCCGGCTTCGACCGTGGACCTGCTCCTCCATGGAGCTGATGCGACCCATGCCATCACCAAGAAAGGCACAAGCGTCCTTGACGTGAGCTATATAGTAACTATCGCACAATCCGCATCTACTGCAATGTTCCTTTGCAGGGTAAGGACTCCCAGGTTGAATCGGTTTTGATCGTTGTCTCCAATCTGTTCCAACTGCCGGTGCAGAGTTGGTCACCAGAAACTTCCTCATTATTTCCAAAGCTTGAACAGTTATCCCTTATATAAGTGTAAAGCACTGAGGGAGCCGCAATGTTTACAAAGTTAAATCTCTACAATTTCCGCTGGATTAAATGATCACTCTCCGCCTAAATGTGGACGATCTGGGCTTTAATCTCAATCTAGGAACGTATAAGTACAGGGTTCGTTATGAAAACAACTTCACGAACTCAGGCACCCGGGGTTTTACAACGGTCCAAAGTTGGTGGGAAGCTTTTCCAGCGCCATCCTAGTCATCCTTTTTTTTCCTTTACAGCCAGAAAAACAGATGCCCACACTACGTCAAAGGTTTGCACATCATTGGCAAGGCCTCAAACAAACCAAACCCAATTTTTGCATCCATTACCAAAGATACAAACCTTTGGACATTCACAAACTGCCCATCCATGGGCTCTGGCGCTCGTGCACTCCAGTGTTGAGGATCGTGAGCGGCCCCATAGATCACTTTCAGTGTTGCAACATAATCAAAGGCATCCTTTCGAGTGACTGGTTCGCCATTCAACCTCCATTGCAGTATTTGGTATGCTGCATTTGCTCTATCATACGAAGGCTCATCAGGCAGAGCTACCAACACCATGAGCAACACGCCCAGGTCGACATACTCTTTCTTCTTCAAATCAAGCGGGGCCAGTACTTGAGAATTAAACGTCCTCATCATGTGCTGGAATATGCCCGAGTGTGTATGAGACAAGAGACGCCTCAATAAGCCTTCTGTTTTATTGACTTTGATCATTTTGCCCTTCTTTCCTCGAGCACAATTCTTCTCTATGGCCTCTGCCAGCATGTTTGCGGTCTTAGCTCCGGCGAATGGCTGCAGCTGCTGCAACATCGGAATGTCAATCATCTTCACCACTGCATTAATATCATACCCTAGTTTAGCGAGCTTTGCCTTCACCTTTGTCGTCCCAGTCTTGCTACTTTGACCACGACTCATGAATGAACCCACAGCTTTACTGACAGACTTGCCAGTCTTGTTTCCTCCTGCATCCATGGAGGCGCTGCCATCAGTGGTGGCCATTGTTTCGACCTGAGCAGCCTTATCGCTGATATAGGACATCATACCGCTGATGACCTCCCATGCAGCTCCTGCCTTGAGTAACTTCTTCAACTGCTCTACTTCAGCTGACAAAGCAGACCCTTGTCCAGACAGCTTCAGAGCCAACTTCAGATTGAAAGTCGCATTGTCCTTGTCACCTGTACATGTCTGTACCACTGCCTTGTTCAGCAGCGACCTCCAGTGGGACGCATCAATAGCCAGCGCAGAGTCATAGGCTGCAATGGCCCTCGAAAACTCTGCGCACTGTCTGTAGAGGTTCCCCATGTTGAAATGAGCCTCTAAATGATTTTTATTGGCGGCAATGGCTGCTTTGAAACACTGCTTTGCTTGTTCAATCTCACCTTGAGCACAGTATGTGCATCCCAAATCACAATGAGCGTCCGCATAGTCAGCTTTCAGAATGAGCGCTTGTTTCAATGCTGCTTTGGCTCCTTCAAAGTCACCTAGGGCATACTTGGCGCTTCCCATCAGTTTATAAGCGCGGTGGTGCTGGGGGTTCAGAACAGTCGCTTGCTTATAGTGGTCACAGGCAGCCATCAAGAGACCCTCAGCCTCTTGAGTAATTCCCATATTGACATGCACCTTGGGCATCAAGGCATCATCCTCCCCATGCTTACACTGTTTAAGAGCACGAGCATAGCCCAGTCTCGCCTCTGAATATCTTCTGAGTGCAAAACAAGCATTGCCGATGCGGAAATGAGCTAGTGGATCATTCGGCTGCACCGCTACAGAAGCTTTGAATGACATGAGGGCCTCATGGTACCTCTGTTTGCCATTCAGCTTGAATCCCAACTCCATCTGTGCTTTGTGAGCAGCCCATGTTGGCAGTTGACTTGCACAGTACTGCAGAGCAGCGACTTCAGCAGCAGGTGCATTCGGTGCAGAAAGCAGTACATCCATTCCAGTGAGTAACTCAATAATCCTTCTTTCAATTTCTTGAGGGGTTTTCGTAGACCAGTCTACTGAGAGAATCATGGAGGTATCTAATCCTGCGGCAAAGACAGATGCTGGATCAAAGTATAAATCCATGTCGTCGTTTCCATTGAGCTCCATATCTGCCAATTTGGCAGTGATGTCTGCCGCTCGAGTGGAAAGCACATAGTGCGCAGGCTGTTGCTGTTGCTGTTGCCTCACCTCATGGGCTGCCTCTTGCCCAGCACTCCCAGCAGTAGCAGGAAGTGAATCAAATGCAAATTCTTCATGGACAACCGCAGCTGCCAGGCCAGGGGAATCAGAACTTGCTTCTCTTCTTTGATAGCCTGCAATGAGGCCACTTGGAGAATCTAGTCTTGGTGACTGAGCAGCAGGACCCACCACAGCTTCATGGCTGACACGAGGTGAATGAGAGTCTAGTGGAGCAGGAACTGCTTCTTCAATATCAGTGTCCACTGTGCTATTACTTTTGCCGGCGGTGGCTGCTCCCTCGATGTTGGCTTGATGAAGCTTTTTGCCGATGGTCGTCCTCGGCTCCGCTGTTACAACATGAGGTTGTACTCTACTCTCTTCATTGAACACATGGAGGCCAGCTGACACAGGTGCTGCTGCAATATCTATCGCAATACCCTGGACCAATCCAGCTTCCTGGCAAGCAGCTGGCACCTCCAATGTGGTGGGGCGCTCACCAGCGGCAAAACTAGGAAACCATACATCAGATTGCTTCAGTTCACATTTCAATGTCTGCTTCTTCGTGGTTAGCGCAGTTTCTACCGCTCTCTGAACATCTAGAGCACGCATTCCTTCTTTGGCACAAGGAATAGTTGCAATGAGTGTGAGCTCCATGCCTTCCCTGTCCCTCGCTTGGAGGGTCTCGGGAACTTTAATTTCCACTCCAGCTGGCACGGCTTTGCTGACCAAGGCGATCAACTCTTCCTCATCATTCATATCATCAGTATGAATTGTAAAGGCCAATTCAGAAGCTGAATCACGTTGGAGAGCAGCAGCATCAGGACAGGATTCCTTGGAGTCACTGGGCGGTGATGGGATGATGGAGAGCAGGCCAACTTCATGCCCCACGAACTGAGAAAGCTTATCGACAGCACTGCGAGCTCTCCTCTGCCTCATCACATCACTGCCACTCCCACTGTCTTCATCTTCATATGGAATTGAAAGAGAGACCTTGACGCCCCCTTCCTCGGCTTCGCGCCCAACATGAAGTACCTTCACTGATTCACTCCCTGCCTCCAGTGAGAAGGACCTCTCAAACACCTCAACGAGCATTTGCTGGTCTAATGCTGATTGATTTGGAAACATCAGAGTAACTGTCGATGCACCAGTGCTTTTAAACCTGTTCTTGTTGACTGGTTCTGTAGGCTGGCAAGAGCCGTCATCCATTGCTGCTGGCTCAGACTCCACTGAGGCACATTCTTGTCCAGCTGCTGGCATCACTTGTGGCCGAGGTAGTCTGACAGCAGACTCAACAAGCTCTAATTTCAATGCATCCTGTTGATTTATTTCCAGGTGAGATACTATGGTCTCTCGCGCTTTATCCAGTGTTTCCTGGGTAGCTGAGCTATCTGCGAAAGATGCAGCAACCACGACCTCCAGAGCCCCGTCACCAATGCTACAAACACCAGCAATGGACACGGTAGCTTGGCAAACTGGCGACAAAGCTTCAGACACAAGAGCTGCTACATCATCTGGCGTGTACTGTGCGTGATTGTCATAGAGTTTGTATTTGACTGCTAAGCTAATAGTTTCACTCCTTAGGTCACTTCCACGCAGCGCAGCAGGCTCAGCAGCCTCCGCTGCTGAAAGAGGACCTGTCTGCACCGTTGACAGGACAATGACCTTCTGACCCAATTTCCCAGACAGTTCATCAGCTGCGTGATGAACTTGACCAATAAGCGTTGCTCTATTTACTGCATGGCGCACAGCAAAGTCCATCTTGGTACAGCCGTCTGAAGTCTTCTCAACATCCAGTATGTAAGCTTCACAGCCCTCTGGTAGGGAGCTTTCCAACTCTTTGCACAAGCTTTGCCGCTCAATTGCTGCACCCTTTGGCAGCATCACGGCAACAGTCGAAGTCTTTTGGATACCTCTCACAGGCTCCTTAATCCTTTGGACACTCCCTCCAGCTACAAAAACACTGGACAAAGAGGCATCAAGCCTCTCTCGGCTCGCATCTTGGCAGGCAAGGTCTGCCACCACTTGCACTTGCACAGACCCATCTGGTGAGGGCAACATCTGGGAGATGCACGCTTTAGAGCCATGTGGTAGAGCGGACAGTACCGCAGACACGACCTCTGCTTGTCTCAGCTCTCTTGCCTGTCCAGCAGGTAGGGGGGGTAGGAGATACCATGCTGACACTCTGGGCTGAGCTTTCATAATGACATTGCTAGCAAGCAC
The DNA here is from genome assembly GCA_019693495.1 of Axilococcus clingmanii. NCBI lineage: Eukaryota > Viridiplantae > Chlorophyta > Chlorophyceae > Chlamydomonadales > Chlorococcaceae > Axilococcus > Axilococcus clingmanii. Next base: position 52,700 of record JAAMXV010000652.1, read on the forward strand.
CGTGGTGGGACCAAACTCCCTCTGATCAAATATGCCACTGCCAGGCTTCATTGTTGACAGCAAAAGTCTGTGTTGAAAATCGTGGACATTGGGAGTGCCACCCACAGAGGCACTCATCACAATGCCCTCTCGACCATGAGGTTGGCTCCTGCACAATTGAATGTGACTGGATTCACCAGCTGCCTTCTTCACTGCACTTATAAACTTTTGCTCCAGCATGGCATCCCCATCTTTTGATTGGGGAATGTACACGCTAAACCCTAAACGTGGAGAATTGGCAGTGCTCAACCTTGCACAGGCTGCAGCAAGCAGTGACCCAGTGGCTGCCAGATGGGGATCTTCTTGCGCCTTATGATGACAGGTGCTCATGGTGACCTCTACTTTCTGGAAAATAGAAGGAGGGAACACTTGGGCTGGTTGGTGTTGCAACACTGTCGACAAGTACTTGAGTTGCTCAACATCATCTCTCAGGTCGGCATCTCCCCCGACCGACTGGTGCCTTGGAGAGAGCGATGCAGCAACTGCCACCAACAGGCCACCCACAACAGGCGTACATTGAGTTATATGCACGGTGGCTCCATCTGGCAAGGCAGATTTGACGGCATACAACATTGCAGCCTCTTGCTTTGAGCCAGCAAATTCAGCAGCAGATGTAAAAGAGGGCAGGGCGACCGAGAATGCAATGCTTCTAGGGGAGCACGTAGGCGAAATTTCCTTGATAGCCAAACACTTTGATTTTCCAAATGAGGCAGGTGCCAAAACCGAGTGCATTTTTTCTTTGAGCAACTGTGTCAAGCGAGGAGATACCTCTCCTTCTACTTCTTTTTGTTCTTGTGGTTGCCCTTCAACCTGAGCGGTTATCACCAGACCTTTACCTTCTGAACACACATCAACTCTAGAGATCTGCACTTGTGTTCCAAGGGGTAGCTGTGCTTGCAGGGCAGCAATAAACTCTTTATCCTTCCCTGTGTGATAGAAATCTTCTACGCTCTCAATTGCGGGGACCATGATTGCTACTGCCAAATCTCCACTGCATCTGGCCACATCCATGGCAGCACGGGCTGCATCTTCTCCCCCATCTGCACCTATGGCACTGTTTACAACCTTTTCAGCAAAAATTGTAGACGCATCGTACTGTAGCATGGCACGCACATTAGCAATAGCTTGAAGGCTCAAGGAAGAAGGCAATTCACATACAATGGGTACCACTATGGCATTCGTAGAAAACGATGTGGCAGGATGCTGCTGCTGCTGCTGTGGCAGTATGTGGACTATAGTGCCTTCTGGAAGTGAAGCCCGGAGTGCTTTCGCAATATCATCCTTGGCATCTATTGAGCTGAGGGTGACCGAAAGAGGGATGGAGTGCTCAGGATGAGAAACTTTGAAAGTTGACTCTGTACTTCTAGACTGGATTCTGGGAGCAACCTCCTCTGCCACATCATCATCCGGGACCTTGCCAGGTGCAGGAGTTTTCAAAGCGTCAAAAATATCACCCTCTGCAGCTACAGCTGGCGTTGCAAGCAAATTCCAACCAGGTTCTGCATCTCTAACTGTCTTGATAGTGTCTCCTGGAGTGACCAATTCATCTTCATATGGACTGCGAACTTTACTTGCAAATGGTGTAAGGTTCAATGGACCTGGCATGCGAGGTTGTTTCTGCCCGGCTGATTCTGCAAGAATGCCAGTCTCTAACTCGATTAAAGCTGGGGCTGCAGCTCTTACAAGCTTGTAGTCGCGATCTACATCTGCTAGCCCTTGTTGATACAGGGAAAGCAGGCCCTCAAACATAAGGCCCTCCGTTGCAACATGCTTTGGAAATGCAGCAAACAGCTCTTCTAGTATAAGTCCTAGTTGGCACTCTGTCAGGTTGGCTTCGGGATTGACTGATTTGATCAGCCATGTTAATTCAGTCTAAGGACATAGAAACGCCAAATTAATTTCGGGACAATTGGATTTCGAACAGAAGGCTCGTATTGCATGAACTCACTTCGTCTAGCGCGCCATCTCTATTCTTATCAGATATTTGAAAAATTAAGCGTGCCCTATCAGCCTCTGTGAATTCCATCTGTTTCAAGCAGCAGTTCGTTTGATGGACAGCGAGGAATCGGTTCTCAGACTCAAATTAAGCATCTTACAAATTCTTTAATAATATCGGCAGAGAAATTAATCTGCTAAGAAGCAAGAGAAGATTGAAGCTGTCCTAAATTTTGAATACTGCAGCACAAAACGTTTCCACTGGCATAGCAGCACCAGCCAAAGCAACCGGATGTACATTTCTTCTCAGTCACAACAGGGCATTAGGTTATTGTTGAGGTGATTGGACTAGATTTAAGCTATTGTATTACATATGACCATTACTACCGTTCATATGTGATCTGGGCGTTCCATTTTTCTAGCATAATTCTTTTGCTGTTCAAATGCCCTTTTATGAGAAGCCGAAGAGATCCTAGATACTAATGAATAATAATGCACCAATAGTTCAATCAAAATCTGCAGCTCAAGTCCAGCCAACGCTTTCCACAGCGCACGGTTACTCGGCTCCTCCGCCAAATGCAATTCTTGTCAGTCACCGGCAGCAAGGCAATCCTCTACTGAAACATATAAAGAATGTACGATGGGTGCATGCAGACATTGTGCCTGATTACTTGTGTGGAGAGTCAACTGCAGTCCTATTCCTATCGTTGAGGTTTCACTTACTGAGACCAGATTACATACACGGCCGCATCAAATCCTTACAAAGAGCGTTTCGATTGCGTGTCATATTGTGTCACATAGACACTGAAGATGCTGTTGAGCCATTGGCACAAGTGACAAGGGCAGCTATAGGCAACGAGTGCACATTGTTGTGTGCATTCAGTACAGCAGAAGCAGCCAAGTATCTTGAAATATTAAAAGCCTGCGAGAACAGGCCAGCAGAGTCGATACAAAAGGATGTAGGTAATGATTATGTCTCCAGATTGACAGCTGCCTTGACAACAGTTCGAGGCGTCAACAAAGCAGACGTGAAAACTTTAGGAGATGCTTTTGGCAGTGTAGCAAATATATTAAGAGCAAGCCAGGAGCAGTTGCAGTCATGCCCTGGGGTAGGACCAACAAAGGCAAGGAGACTGTATGAAGCCTTTCATGAACCATTCCGAAAAGATGCTGCTATGCTGGGCTTGCCTCCACGTCAGCAAACAGGTGAGATTGGTGCTGGAGACGAAAAGGAAGAGGATTGTGAAGAGGAATAAAATGTGTACATTATAGAAATGTTCGTGCGGTTGTTATAATTGAATTGCAGGGCTCGAAAACTCACATAAAAGGTTTGAATTGATCGTTCCGCCAAAAACATCAGGAAACCCTTCAGTAATTAAAACCTAAGTATGAAAGCCGGCATCTTGGGTCAGAGAAACTTATTGAAAGGGGGCATGCATCACCCCAGCAGACCTAGAGATACTGTTGTGACATCTCTGAAAGACGTAATAAAGAAATCGTCGTCAACTGGAGGCATAGACGTCGTGGACGCCCAGCAGCAGGTTGATATAGGTACTTAATTAATCAAAGCACAGCTTGAATGATTATCAACGCCTCACAAAGCCTCCTGCAGAAAGGCTCATTAACTGTGTTCAAGATTTACAGCTCAAAGTCGAGCATTTACAGGCGGAACTTATACAAAATGAAACTCAAAATAGAGAAAGTAATTTAGCCCTGCGGAGTCTCATCAGAGGTAATGGTTCAGCTGGGGCCGGGATAGATGTCACTGCCAGCATAGAAGACGCGGTCATGAGCGACACCACCAAAGAGGACAAGTGGGATTCTTATCGCAATAGCTTCACTCTTCTTATGTCTAAAGGCTACCTGCAAGCAGTTGATCAGATGAGAAACAGATTGCTTGCCTCTGAGTGGGAACTCGGACAGAGACCAGTGGCTCTATTTCAGGGAGTGGCTACATTTGAACAGTGGTGCGTTGCCAATGACATGATTCCGACCAAGATTTCCTTCGATATAATAGGTCTTCTATATGAGAATCCAGAAGATCTAAGCATCATCACAGATGAGAAATTGAGGAGTCAGGCACGAAGTATAATAGCCTTGACTGAAGTTGACGGGAGAACAAAAGTATATGCCAACTGCACTGTGGATGCTCAAAAATTGGCGTCTCAATTCTCAGAGGGAGAATTCATCAGTAAGATTATACCAGATCCCATTGAGCAAGGTGTGGCTGATAGTTTGAGGAAACTGGTGATACCCATGAGCAGATTGATGTCGGGAGGGCGAATGTAACAGTTGAGATGACATTTTACACGAGTAATTTTACAGCTGGGACAACCAACTTCTTCATGGCATCAACAATTGCATTGTCAGGAAGCACGCTCTTAATAAATTCACTCTGTGAGAATCTACTTGCCAAATTCCTAGCTTCTTGTGTACAGATGTGATAGACTCGCTCTCTCTCTTTATCAGCCTCCACATTTATGGTGGCCCGTGCAATGCTCCTTAGTTGGTCATCTTCTATGCATTCCAACTGAGTAGGCTCTTCATACAGCTGGGTGAATGTGGTATAAGAGACTATTCGATCATTTTGAGCACAGTAAAGCTCAAATTGAGCGACACCAGCCCTCAGTGCAGCTTGTTTTCGCCCTTGGTCCCATTCACTGAACATAAGTCTGTCCCTGAGCCTCTCGACACTCGCTAAATATCCTTTACTCAGGACTTCTGTGAAATAGTGGAGCATATCATCGACACTCGCAGGTTCATCATCTTCTCCCTCCTCTCCCTCTTCTCCTTCTTCATCACCATCATCCAGTGAGTGCTTGCTCCCTTTTATTTCCTTTGAGGAGGCATCCGTCTTTCTCGCAGAAGCGAGTGGTTCTTCGGACCTTTCCTCTCTCACGTGACGTTCTAATGCTAATTCCTCCGTCACGCTTTTTAATTGTTCTTCGAGTTCTTGTACACGGGCTTTGTAGTCTTGAATCGATTCCTTGTGAGCGTATTTAACCTTGGTATCGACTTTGCTGCCCCAGAACCAGTCGCCCTTTTCTGCTCGTGTTACTACAGATACTATTCTTCGGGGGCTAGAGTGACGCGTCACTCTAGGGTTTAAATATTTGCATGCCAACATTTTACATAGAATCAGTGTGTCGACGACCATCGATGAAGATTCAAGAGTGCGTAGGACCGCCTTCACTCTAGCTGCACTGCTTGTTGCACGACGCATCGTTCTGCCGTCGCTCAAATATGGATTTCAAACGAAGCAGCTTTAATCATGCATGAATATAACTGTCACTGCGTGCAAAGAATTGGTAATCACCCTTGTTGTTTACTCGAACGAACATCCAAAAGCTTTCACATAGGACATTGATAATCTAGTCTTGAGTGTGCTTTTATAAGTTGCTCCAGTGCTTCTGCAAGTGCCCCCTAGGTCCGATAAATGATTAAATCTGAAGTATCAATGAATCATAAGAAAGAGAAGAAAAGTAAGACAGCCGGCAATCAAGGCCGTGCAAAACCAGCCTATGCACCCCCAACCACGACGGTGATCGTACCTACAAAGAAGAAATGCAAACCCAGCATCCTAAAACAAATGAGGCAGCGGCTGCAAGGGGGCCACTTCCGTTGGCTGAATGAGCAGCTATATACGCAGTCAAGCAACAAAGCAGTGGACTTGATGGGGGACGATCCCCGTCTCTATGACCAGTACCACGATGGCTTCCGAGAACAAACGAAAGGCTGGCCAGAGCAGCCGGTAGATGCCGCGTTGAAGTGGCTCAAATTGAAGCCTGACAGTTGGATAGTAGCAGATTTAGGGTGTGGAGATGCAGCACTTGCAGCAGCTGCACATCAGAAAGTATATAGTTTTGATCTGGTGGCCAAAGTTCCCGGTGTTGTTGCATGCAACATTGCAAAAGTGCCCCTGCCCAATCATTCAATACACGCAGCAGTATTTTGTCTATCGCTCATGGGGACAGACTATGGTGCATTTCTGGCTGAGGCTTCAAGGCTGCTCAAGCCCAAAGGTCGCTTGTGGATTGCTGAAGTACGAAGCCGGTTCGTATCTGAGTCTGGTAATGCTCAGAGAGAGGAATTGCTAAATTCCTTTGTTCAAGGAGTACAGGCTTTAGGCTTTAGGGAAGTAGATAGAAAGCTGAACAACACGCATTTTCTGACAGTAGAATTTGAAAAGGAGCAGCATGGAAAAGTCAGCAAGGACAGTATTGCTTGGCCGAAATTGAAGCCTTGCATTTATAAGAGACGGTAGAGACAGCGTGTATACGCTTCTAGGTTTTGCAAAAATTGTAGGACATTATGCATGCTCGAAAAGACGATTTGACACCTCTTGAATCAGAGATCCGGGATTCAGTAAATCGTCAAATCGAGGACTTTCGATTTCGAAACATTTGGATCTAATAATTGCTACTGAAACAGTGCTTCCAATGGGCCTCTTAAAATCTACATTAGTTCTTCTGACTATGGTTTCGACTTTAGTCTCGGCTGATTCCTCGATTCACACTGTGTTCACTACTGAATGCACGCAATACTTCACATGGCAGAGTCTAGGTATTCCCACATTCTCTCTCGTAATCTAAAAAAATTAGCTTCGCTCATGCAGAACTCCTCCCTCCCACCGCCTCACAACAGGAATGATATACAGCCATAAAAGGTCAGGCCAGCCGGGACCATTAACCCGTCTGATGTGCTGCACAAGGGAAGAGCTGGATAAATTAACAGAGGAAGAGCTAAATCTCTGTCCGACACACATTGCACCATCATACACTACGCATCCACGCACTGGCGATGTGTATTCTGCATACAACAAACCACTCGCTGTCATAGATTGGCTGGCGAGAAATGACGTCGCAGAGGAGTATGTCCTTATCATAGACGCAGACATGATTATGAGGAAACCATTCTTGCCAGAGGCAGCAGGTGCCAAACCTGGAACAGCAGTCTCAGCACTGTTTGGATACATGAAGGGCGTCACCAACAACCTGGCCCTTAAACACATCCCAGAAGTCACTCCTCACAATGACACTCTCGCTGGTCCCTCCGGTAGAAGAGGAGACCAGGTCGGTGGGTTCACCCTCATGAATACCCAAGATCTTAGGAGGATGGCACCGTTGTGGCTGAAATACACCGAAGACGTGAGAGTCGATCCAGATGCCTGGGAGCTGAGCGGTGATGCCTATTCAACTCACAAGGGTGATAAGCCCTGGATCAGCGAAATGTATGGCTATTCATTCGGAGCCGCCAAAGCCGGGGTGTGGCACGTCACTGACAACAATGCCATGTTGTACCCAGGTTATGATGTGTTGGAGGAGCCCATGGTGTTGCATTATGGCCTGCTGTGGAACGTTGAAGGCACTGACTACTCCTTCGACAAGCACTGGCACTATGGATTTGACCCACTCGCCTGCCCTCCCTGGGACTTGAATAAAAGGAAACCTACCAGAGGATTGTTTCCACACCCACCTGCCCCTTCCTCCTTCAATGTGACTGGGTTCAAGTTGTTATCCAATCTGTTGGGCATCGAGGTTCCCATTCGGTTGAACAAGGCCTTCTGTCAGCACCATAGATCCAAATGCCCACCGTCTGAGGAGCTGACCAGAGAGTGTGACTGGGTGGACGTATTAGAAAAAAATCTTGACGAAGCATATGCCACACTGAAACTACCAGACCCCTGCATTGACAATGATGATAGGTGCAAGGGGTGGGCCACCGATGGGGAGTGCGAAGTCAACCCGAGTTTCATGAGGGATCAGTGCCGCAGGGCTTGCAGGGTGTGCTTGCCTCGCCATGCTGAGGCAGCAAACACCCCGTCAGTACGAGCACATGGAGTTGCAGAGGGGACAGCACAGCATCAGGAGACTACAGGAGCTGAAGGAGGAAAGGAAGGAGATAGCAATGCTGGCACTGAAGGGGAAGAGGAAGATGATGATGATACGCCAGATCTGGAACATAAGGAGGGCGTTGTGGCTGCTGATCAGACGAAAGGGAGCGCTGCTCATCTACGAGGAGGTGGAGGAGGTGGAGGTGGTCGTGGTGGTGTGGAGACTGTTCTCACGACTCGTACAGAAGAGATCCCCAAAGAAATTGAGCAAGTCATCTCGGCAGAAGAAGGTGAGAATGCATTGGCCAAGACGAAGGAGGACAGACTGAAGGAGGCAGAAGACTTGGTAGTGGAGGATGAGGAGAGGGAGGAGGTTATTGGGGCTGTGGCAGAAGAAGATGTCGGGGTGAGTGACGATACTAAGAAGTCGTTGTTGAGGAAGCGATGCACGATGCACCCTCGATGGGACATGTTGACTGTCAAGAGATGTCTGGCATTGGCAGCAGAGGGCGTTGAGATTCCAGATCCTGATGCCGTAGTTGGAGATACTCTAGGAGCTGGGCACGATCTCAGCCGAATGTTAGGTCAAAGATTTAGAAAAGCACACATTGGGAGCTGGAATGGAGAAAAAGTAGTCGATTCCACTTCAAATCTGTTTCACAGACTTGGACTGTTGGGCATGGTTGCATGGGGTTTGGCTGCGCTTGTAGTGCTATGCTGTCTCCCACGCTTCAGAAAACGAAGCAGCAGCAAGCCACATGGCACGAGGTATTATAATGGTGCATATGCACGATATAAACCGGTGGTGCGATCTCAGTAAGCAGCTCCCTCCCT
>JAAMXV010000653.1:0-11961 GCA_019693495.1 Axilococcus clingmanii
GGGAGCACACATTATTGAATGACACACATTATGTCATTCATACTCTAAAAGCTCAGCAAGCAGACTACTAGTGAGGCCTGAAGGAGTGCTGGAGCGAGAACCGCTGCGCCAGGCCTCCTCCTCATCACATGAGAGGGAGGTGCCAAATGGATCCTCTCCCATGGTGTGAAGAGACTTGAGACTCTCCAAAATATCTGTATCTATAAGCTCAGGAAGCTCAAAGAGGCTGTTGATCTTTGGCACAGTCGCTGCATACGCTTGATGCACCGTGTTGGTGCAATGAATAGGAGAGGGGCAGTGTTGCTGAAACCCTGGTGGCATGGAAGCTGCTGGAACCATACTGAGTTGTTGAGGGTGTAGCTGAGTGAATGGCTGTGCAAACAGTAACTGGTGACCTCCGACCACATTATTATGAGTACTGTTAGCAAAGGGATAGGTAGAGCCACTGAGCTGCTGATGGCTGTTGGGGGTGCTGAAGGGTGAGTAGCTGGACAAGTCCATGGATGAAGCGGTGGAAAGTGACCCGGGCGTGCTGGGGACGCTGACCAGGAAGAGATTACTCTCGACTCCTGAAGTAGGTGTACTTGTGGTTGTATTTGGCTGCATGGAAAACAAAGCTCTTTGCAATATGCGCTGTTGATGAAGATGATTCGCAATGATGTCTTGCTCACTGGTGGCTGTTATTGCATAGGACTGCTGGTGTGGAGTGTGAAAGCAACCACCCACTGAGTGCTCTGGTGAAGGAGTTAGTACGAACATTGCAGGCTCCTGGTGCTGGTGCTGGTGCAGCTGTTGGTGATGCTTTGCAGGAGGGGGGGTTCTGTAGGAGTGCATCATTGACTCATATCCGACAGTAGACCCAGGTGTGCAAGTGCCTTGCCCCTTGCTCGTCGATTTTGGAGTGCAGGTGTAAGGGTTGTTAGACGGACGCCCCTTAGACGACGTGCCTGTTGACAGAGACTGCACCACGGAGTCTGAAGCCAATATTGCTGCATCTGGCACAATGCGACGAGGAGGTGGCTGGTACAAGAATCTGACGCCTTGTATATCTTGCTCTTGCCTCACAATAATTCCCTTATACTTGCCCTCACACAGTTCCTTGTATCGATCAACAGCTTTGCATATGATAGCAAAAGCCTCTCTGACTTTGTCACTAGGACCCTTTACGGTAAATGTCCGGGTCGGGCGGGAGCACATGCAGTCAGGATCGGTGTACCGCGAGCCAATCTCTGTTGCTGTAGAGGATTGAAGTTCCCTGATTGTTATGCCTGATGGTCCTATGATGAAGCCGGCGGCCAAAAGGGTGACACGCATGACAAGGGACCCACAGACCATTGTGTCAGTCGCCACGATGGCCTGTTCTTCATTCTCACAGCCCAGTCCCTGGCTCCTAGGACCATGCTTGAGTGGGGCAGCAGCAGAAAGAGAGCTTTGTAAGCTTACTCTCTTGAAAGACCGAGCCAGAGAATCAATTGCCGGCTTTCCCATAATTGGTGATCCATTGGGAGATTGCTTCGAAGGGGTTGAGGCCATGTTGTTGGAAAGGCTGTCCATTCTGCTCTGCAAGTCGATCATTGGAGAGCATGGTCAGCTTCAGTTTGGATCTTCCAAGAAAATTTAAACTCGGAGTTCTGGAGCGAAAGTAAGCTGCTATCACGACCGATTGTCATTCAGTGACGACAATGAATACTATACAAACACATTTCAATCGCTGGGTGGAGCTTTCCGTGCATGCAAGGGGTACGTATGTGCATGGCAACTTTGAATTTCAAAGTACCAATTTAAGTCAAAGCCTTCCCGTACGGACACAAAACCTGCCCTTCCATATAGTGTGGATACACTTGAAGTGATTGATTGGACCCTTGGAGGGCAGTGGCACGGATTTTAAAGGTCCTTGGATAACCGCCAAGCTGGTACAAAGCTCGCGTACGGTCGTGTACGGCCTCCCTCTTACCTTAAAGTAATCCTACGAGAGCTCAAACAACAGTTAGACCTATGCACAAGAACTCCGTTAGCTGGCCTACTTGTGTGTATACGGAAGTGCACTTGACCACCACAGTGAGAAGCTTAAATTCGACGGAAAGAGCGAAAGGAAAAGTAAGAAATATAATTGCAAATAGAGGAGGAAGGGACGGCACCGCATATTCATGAGAACAGATTTATGGTGCTGCACCCATACCGGTCTGACACCTAGGGCCCGAGGCCTTAAGTTCCTGGTTTTTCAAATGTGGGCTGGGTAACCTTATGAGTACCCAGCACTAAACAGTACCATATGGCTCTGCAAGTACAGTCTTTACCATATCAAGCAATTCATTCTTTCTTGTTGATCAATGTTAATTCTACAATCAAAGACATCCTTATTCCTCTTTCCTGCCTACTTATGCAAAAAGCACACACAGCTCATCGTCTTCTTTTCAGGCCACCACCACCCTCCTTGACGATGTCACTGTCTGACTCATTTCTACTGTGTTTTCTCTTCTTAGACTTTTTGTCTTTCTTCTCTTTCTTCTCCGTCTTCTTCTTGTGCTCCCTTTCTGACTTCTCTCTTGCAGATACACTTTTCGAAGGTACTTTTCTACCTTCTTTTTCTACCCCTCCTAAGACAGTATTTCCATCATTCCCCTGCCTGGGCATTCTTGTCCCTATCAATGTTTCATGCATTTTTACAAACTGCTCAGGGACTCGGCCACCTCCTCCACCCTTATTAAATCCTAAACCAGTCATTCTAGTAGTGTCACCATATTCTACTGTTCCACCTTCATCATTTTCTAACAGACGATGCATGTCGGCCTTATCGAGGGGGGCCTGTGAAACTAACGGAGAAGATTTGGGCTTGAGACCAAGCGCCTCCATCATCAATTCTTCCTCCTTCTGCTTCACCAATGCCACCTCTCTATCATGGGCTTGGCTCGATGCTGCATCCTTATTGCGAGTATACCAGAAAACATCTTTGCCTTTCTGCCATCTAATGTATCATGAAGACAGGCAGTGAGCGGAGTGAGGATGGAGGTTGAAAAAGCTCAACAAATTACCTTCCAGTCGTAGCTTTTAAACTATGTCCGAGATAGAACTCTCTGTCTTTATCTGACTTGACGTTGTCCCAGTTGAATTGGTCCTTGCCTGCACAATCGGACGAAATTCGCTACTAGGTTTTTCGCAATTCAGATATATTTGCAACCTACCACCGCGAGTTCCGCCTCTGGGCGGACCATTAAATATCCCAGACATTTTTATTTTGTAATTGTTCAGAAATAAGTGCTTTTAATAGACACCTTGCCGCGACACTTTTCGTGCCATGAAAGGATGCTGCCCAAGCCAATTGCACCTAGCCTTTATTTTACAGCTAAGAATGACAATGGATATTGAAATATTCATATGAATGTACAAACAGAGGAGGTGTTGAGGTTTCCACAATGTATTATGGACTATAGAGCATTTTTTCTTTATTTTTGTGATCACATAGTAATCTATGAGATCACCACGGTTAAAGTTAATTTTCTTTGGTGGATCTTTTCTGCTCTCTCAAGTCTTTCTCATTGTATCATTATCATACATAAAGCCCGAAAATGTCTCCTTTCGACAAGCAGTGGGTTCAATGGCCACCGCTGCCGCCCCTCAGCTGGACCAGATCTTCATCTTTCCGCCTGGCAATGAAGACTCCCAATGTGTAGGACCAGGCCCTCATTCCACCCAAGTTGTTTCTGCAGTAGTCACTGTAGCGTTTGACCGACCAGACTACTTGCAACGCCATATAAAATCTCTCATATCAGTACATCAAGGCCAACATGCCTCCTTCCCTCTTTTTATTTCACAAGACGGGATGCACCCCGAGGTGAAGCGAGTCATTTTACAACATGCGCATGCCAAAGTGCTCCATTACCTACAGCATATAGAGGCACAGCCTCCACACCTGTCGGACCCCTCCAATGAGAACATTGCCTATTATAGAATTGCAAACCACTATAAATTCATATTCAGAACATTTTTCGAGTGTTTTCAGTACCCAAGGCTCATTATCTTGGAGGATGACATGGATGTAGCACCTGATTTTTTCAATTACTTTGCAGCAACTGCTCCACTGTTGGATCTGGATTCCTCCCTGGTCTGTATCAGTTCATGGAATGACCATGGCCAGAGCAAATGGGTATATAACAGCACACAATTATACAGATCAGATTTCTTTCCTGGACTTGGTTGGATGTTAAGAGCAGACACATGGATCCAGGAGTTGAGAACAAAGTGGCCAAAGGCGTACTGGGATGACTGGTTGAGAGAAGCTGAGAATTGGAAGGGGCGGCAATGCATCCGTCCAGAAGTCTGCCGCACGTATAATTTTGGGGAGCATGGCTCATCTAAAGGACAGTATTTTAGAAAGTATTTGGCTCCAATAAGGATAAACGAAAAGCACATTGACTGGACTTTAGAAGACCTAGAATATATACTCCATGAGGACACATACATCAAAGACCTTTTTGAACAAATGCACCATGCCAGGGTCTTGGACGATCCCAAGGAAGTGCACACCGCCTTAATCTCTGACGATGATGATGATGACCAAGAGAGAGCTGATATTATTCTATACTATACTGACGAAACCCACTATACAAAAATCGCAAAATCGCTGGGAATACTACCCGACTGGAAGGCTGGTGTTCCAAGAGCAGCCTATAGAGGAACTGTCATCCTCAGGGATTCGTCCAGGGGGCGTAGAGTTTTTATTGCAGCCCTTCCTCAGTAATGGATTTATTTTTATTATGATGACCTTGCTTGGGCATAGTCCATCCTAATAGAGCCGCAAGATTTCGACTCCCAAATTTTTGTACCGCAAACCGCAAATCGTGTCGTCCAGCAGCACGGAGCTCTTCGTGGCTCGGCATGGTCTTCTTTTTCGCCAGTTGCTCCAGTGCATTTCCTCGATGGTCCTGCTCTCCTTCAACAACACCTGTCAAGCTGACTCCCAGATTCAATGTTTTCATCAGCTTCAATTTCTTTCTTTCTACTTTTCTGTGATGCATCTCTTTGGCTTGCGCATAGGCCTCGAGTTCTCCGGCTACCTGCTCTATGCTGAGCCAGGTTTGCCTGGGTCTACGGGAAAGTGTCCAACCTAATTTTGCAGCTACTTTCTCAAGACCACCTAATCTCTGAGCTGCTCTCAATGCATCGTTGCGACCTTGATCAAGCAGCATTCGAACAGATGGCATTCGGCCTCGGGCAAGGCCAGCCTCGCGACCAGCAGATCTCAGTTCTGCCGCAAGATCAGCAAGAGTTTTAAACCTTTTATATCTTGGCCACACTGGCCTTCTTCCTAATAATTCTGCAACATAATTGTATCCCCCGTTGGCCTTAATAGCTGCATTCAGATCATACCTACCAGCAGCAAGCAACATCGTCCTGCTGGGCATGACACGATCTTCATCAGCTTCCAAAAAGATTTGCGACCCATCCTCGTCTATATCAACTGCTTGAGGTATACTTGGCTCCTCCCAAGCAACTCTCCCTGTTATTTGATTATACCAATAAAATGCTTCATACCCAGTCCCTTCTTCTCTGTCGAGAAATTTAGCCCAATGAGCAGCCACGAAATATGCCAGCTCGGTGTCTAAAGCAGATTCATCTTCCCAATAGCCAGGGGGTTTTCTTTTAGCTCTAAATCCTAGCTGCGCTGCGACGTCTATAAATCCACCGGCTTCGTTTATCATCCGAATTACATCTTTACGTCCAGCTTCCAAAAGCTGTTTCTTAGTTGGCATCATTCTCACCCCTTCAATGATGGAGACCCCAGGTGCGGGCGGTGCATACAACAGTAACTCTGTGCTTAAATAATGTAATAATAATCTTCTTTTTCCTAATTTTAAAAGTCCCTTAGGTGGATCCACTATGACACTCCTTGTCTGCCAGTTTATAGAAGGGACGATAGACTTTGCCAAAGGTATCAAATGCTCTTCCTGAGCATCTGCTCCAAACCTTCCAGATGTTTCTGGTTTTGAAACTTTGAGTAGAGGATGTGCTTGGTTGAGGGATGCAGATGGGAGGATTACTTGCTCAACAGTCCCAATGATATTGTCTTTTAATCGTCTATAGAGGCGAGCCTCAGACTGCAAAACGGTGAAGCCTACCAAGTCATTAGGTGTGTATGTGCTCTGTACGGGATTTGAAGAAGTCGAAGTGACATTGCATGTTCTTCGTGTATTCAAAGGGCCTCTGGATGAGTGGGGTCGCGCGTGAGCGGCATTCCTTTGAGCACCAGCTCCAACATGTGATGCAAAAGGCCGAAGCGCGAAAAAGTCCATAGGTCTCTCTACATGTAGTAATTTGAAACTCTCTCAGAGCCGTTCAGGTCATCATTTCAGGAAAATCGTTATCAATTCTCATGGTTTTTTATGTGTTGATTTATTTCCACCCCACCTTATGTTTCATAAATACTGTTTCTGCAGGTGTTTAAAATGCATTTTTCTTTCACTATGTAAAAACATGAATGACCACACTTGTAAAGTTGGACAAAACATCGCTTAGTTACGTTCACAGTCTATGAACGGATAAGATTACCAGATTCGCAATAGTCTTCCTTGACAACGCTGGAAGGAATGGTTTCACAAATAAATGTTTATTTAGCACAGCCTAGAAGGATTGAGAGCCGCGTCCAACGCAATGTGCCAACAGTGGCCCTCGTACTCCGGGACTCTCTGGCTTCAAAACCTCGCCTGCTCTACCGGCCAATCACTTTTGCGACAGCCATACACACAGAAGGTGTCAGTACAGACAAGCCAGTCCTTATGTCTGAGACACTCATACAGCATCTACCTCCTCCACCACTCACAAAAACAGATGAGATTTTTCTGGAAGAGAGTGGAGTTCAGTTTGTATGGGGTACTGACAAGATCAATCTTCATGAGCTGAATGATCTTTTTGAGAAAGTAGGTTTCCCAAGGAGAGATCCAACTAGACTTGCTGCAGCTTTAAACAACACGTATAGCACATTGTGGGTCAAATCGGCAAAGAAAACGAGGTTGGCAAAAGAGGGAGCCTTGCTGGGTTTTGCTAGAGCGACCTCTGATGGGGCATTGTCAGCAACTATATGGGATGTGGCAGTAGCACCTGCATGGCAAAGGATTGGACTAGGAAGAGCTTTAGTAGAAAGATTGACGGCTCATCTTGTTAATGGTGGGATATCAACTATCACCCTGTATGCTGAGCCTGGCGTAGTTGGACTGTATGAAAAATTAGGCTTCGTAAAAGATCCAGATAATATAAAAGGATTGGCATTTCAATCGAAGAGTCAGAAAGGGAAGGCGTTAATGATGCCTGGTTGGAAAATTAATTAACTAGTGGGAATGAAACATTTTGTTGTACTACTGTTGGGCCAATCATCAATGTCACTCTGTGTATCGAATAGAAAAGGTATGGTTGGAGAGAAGAATGAACACTTATCTTTTTTAAATAGTGATATTTTTGCACAGATTTTCTATTCATTGATATCGAGGAGTAGCGAGTATGGATAAATATGTACCAATCGCTATTGATGCCACAGCTGTGGAACGTGATCTCGCTATAATCGCCGTATGCAGAGCGCTTTTGCCAGCATGGTATAATCTGGAAGACACAGATATTACCGTAAGTGGTAACAGGTATACATTGAAAGAAACTGTATGCAGCCCCAACTGATCTCTCTCTCCCGTCTCGACGAATTACACAAGGTCTCGACCATCAGCGGAGGTATCAGCAATGCCCTATACAAAGTCACCCCACCCCCGACAAGTGGACTAGAACCCGTAGCTTTCAGAGTGTACGGTAATGGCACAGAGAAATTTATAGATAGGAAGAAGGAGCTTGAAATCATGACTATTCTTCATGAACATGAGTTTGGCCCCTCCCTCCTGGGCACCTTCGACAATGGACGCATAGAAGCCTTTCTGGGAGACATGCGGTGTTTACGACCAGAGGAGATGGCCTCTGGTAGTCCTTATGTGCCTCAAATAGCAGCATCACTTGCAAAATTTCATTCAATCCCTGCCCCTGAGAGTGTTCTGGGTCCCAGACACCCTCCCACCACCCCATTCACCAAGCTCAGGTCCTGGCTCGATGTTGCAGAGAAGCTCTCCTTCGATGGTTGCCCAGTGAAGGCAGACCTCTATGCTCAGTTTAGTTTCGACAGAATGAGGGAAGAAGTAGATATAATAGAGCAAGTGGCTTCTACTATACACTCTCCAACTGTGTTCTCTCACAATGATCTGTTAGCCGGAAACATCATGGTCAGCGACTCGAGGATGACATTCATTGATTTTGAGTATGCAGATTGGGCACCTAGAGGATTTGATTGGGGCAACCACTTCTGTGAGTATGCAGGGTTTGATTGTGATTACTCCAAGTATCCCACTAGAGAGGCTGCCATAGATTTTTTGAAAGCTTACTTTGGCCAGGACAGCACTGAGGATGTAGAGCAGGCGGTGACCGAGGCAAACGTGTATGCTCTTGCAGCTCACATGTACTGGGGCACATGGTCAATACTGCAATCGTCCTGGAGCTCTATAGATTTTGATTACCTAAGTTATGGACTCATGAGATGGAATGAGTATTATACAAGAAAGGATGAATTTACATAGAGTATTTAAATCGTAATCTCTTTACTGTGCTGCTGAAGTAGTGAGGAGGTCCAACAGCCTTTTGCATTCACTCACATAATTGATAGGTTTAAGCTCCATGATCGCATATCGGCTCCTTGCTTCATTCTGATATTCTTGGGAGAATGCTTTCACTCTGACCGTCCAATGACTCCACACTGCCTGGTTGATGACCTGGCGGAATTGGGACTCTTCAGATTCCCGCATTGCTGCCAAGTCGTCTGCATTCACTCCCAGTAAAGTCTCAGCTTGGTCGTTGAAAATCTGAATGGGCAACTCCCCAGTGGAGTCCATCAAGCGCGCAGAAAATATATACCTCCGCGTCATTGAATTGTATCGCTGGCCATCGTATTCGCAGTACCATTCACCATCTTGTTCGATGACCTTGCGGTTATTGCCAGGTGCTGCATTGTAGTATAAGTTTTGTTCGGGATCTATCAGAGCGAAACTGGCAAGGACGGTCGAATACACTGGCTTCTCTCCAACGACTGCAGGGCACCCATCTCTGACAGTCTGCAAATTTGCTAGCTCTCTAGAGCCTCCTCCTCCTCCTCCTGAACCACCAGTGCCTGGCTTGAGGGCACTGGACAAGCCTTCGCCAATATGAACAGTCTCGGCAGTGCAGCCATCCTCCTTCCACCAGGCTGCGAGCGCAGTTGTACCAGGGGCTTCGTCATCTGTGGTGGGGTGTATCCTGACACTGCTCCTGCCCAGAGTGCTCAGGCTGACACCATTGTATGAACTCACTCTGCAGGAGGACACAGCAACAATGACCGCACCACCACTGCCAGCAATAGCAGCTTCGAGCTGGTCTCCAATAGCTTCAGCATTCTTGTCCCATAGAGTAAGGGTGACGGTCTTCAACCCCTGATCGACCAGCGTCACATCTCTACGAGTAACCTCGGTGTTATCTGACTTGCGCTTGATGGCGGACAGTGTGCCTACTGAGGTGGCCATGGCAACAACATCGACTGGCATTCTCTTGTCGACGTAAGCAGCCAGGTGAGAAATTGCTACTGGGTTGAGCTTGACAGCAATCTTACTGACATCGATTTCAGCATCACTGCAAGGTGAAATTTCTGCGCTGTTGTCGAACGACAGACAATAATCATTTCTTACGTTGGAGTACTTTTTGTTGGCCGGTTTGACAGAGCCTCTTGCAAAGACGGCCACCACGCCCTCAGCTAAGAGATCATAGAACCGATCTGCAGCCTCCCTCCAAAATGTAGCTTCTATGGCAGTCCCCTGTTCATCCATGACTTCAGCAGAGAAGACTGAACTGCTGCCACCTGGTCGAGGGTTGTTAAAGGCTCGTTTGGGGCCTCGTGACACCACCTTAGCCCTAATGGCCCAAGACGGGTTATATGGATTGAGAGTAGCAATGGGCTGGATAGGGCGACCACTGCCCTTGGACCAGCCCCCTGCTGAAGGTGGTGTAGGGCCAGCTGCAGGGGATGTGGCATCACTGTTTGGAAGGGTTTTGAAAGCTGCTGCAGGAGTTTTTGCGGGTTGCAGAGGCTCTGTTGCTGGGCTCGCTTCCTCCAGGTTAATAATGGAATCTCCTACAAGCTCTAAACCAGCAACAATCAAGATGTCTTTGTCATTCACGTTATTGACATTGCCCTCGGTCACCTTCACGATTGAGTTTTGTTTCAGCTGACCAGCATACTGAGCTGCAACCTGCAATTTGAAAAGTTTGTTATTGAGCGGGAAACCATTTCTCAGTGATTCGATTACCGAGCACGTCTACGTTTTGATGAAAATGGTAGTCATACCTGCGATGTTATTACTCCAGCGATATTCTCCTTACCCCCATCACTGAAGGTGCATTTGATCTTTCCTGCAGCGTCTTCAGGATTTAACAACTGAAGAGCTACAGGTGTTTCTTCAATACCACCAGCAATTTTGATTCTACTGATAGCTCCAACTTCCATAAACGAAGTCATTTCTCAATTACTTGATTGATCCTTGGGCACAACACCTTTTACGTCTTTTTATTGCTGCAACTATGTCTTTTGTTAAAAATCTTCACAGACGCGAGGCATCAAGACCAGCTGGTTTTTGCATTTTAAGAACTCAAATTTAGCATGCTTCGTTTGAAATTCTGATCACAGAAAAAATTCCCTCCCTTTTCCGACAAACGAGTTGGTTTGCCATCCGGTGGGTGCAATTTGCAAGACTTCTTCCCACTCAAAGCATCTGATTTCGAGTTCGATGTAACTAGTTTATCCAGAAGCGTCAGTAGCTGATTGGGAATATCTACAGATCAGCGACACGATGGCTCGCATTGATGTGGACTTCGTGAGCCCAAAAGAACTAGGACGTTACCGCATCTTCCTATCTTTAGTGATACTCCTTTTTATGTCTGGATGCAGTATTTATATGTTTGCAGTGCCCACTCGTCAAATATACTGGGGCATTTATGCCCGTATAAACCCCATGTTAGATGAGAACGACCTCATAAAACTAGGTAAAGATCTGATTGTAGACAAAGGTACGTCTTTATACAACAATGAATCCCCTGGACACGCCTATTATGTACCGCCCACTGGACAACTGCTGCTGCAGCTGAACTTAAAGGAGAGAAACAGGAAGAAATTCCCACATCCGAGAAAATCAACCCCATTAAACCAAAGGCTGTAGAGAAACAGGAGGGCATTTCATCTTCTCCAGCCACACAGCATAACCTGACACGTGAGCTCATCAACAGCGTCTTGGACCCAGCCTCCAAAGTCATTGTGGTGACATGGGCGAATCACCACTATCTAGATTTCGTCCTCAACTGGATCCACCATTTGAAGACTACAGGCTGTACGTCATATTTAGTGGGAGCTATGGATGATAAATTACTAGAGGAATTACTGAACAGAAGAATAAACCAAGTTTTTGCTATGAAATCGGGGCTTTCATTGTCAGATTTCGGATGGGGCAGCCCCACCTTTCATAAAATGGGAAGGGAAAAAATAAATCTCATACTAACCTTTACGAACTTAGGGTATGATGTTCTGATCTCTGATGTTGATGCAGTATGGAATAGAAATCCTTTGCCATACATTCAAAGCTTACCAGAGGCCGATATATTGACATCATCTGATCTGCTGAGGAACACGGTTGACGATGAATCCCTAGAAAAATGGCCAGAGGCTGAATCCCCAGCAAATATCGGTATAATGCTATTCAGAAAGACAGCCAAAGATTTTGCCAAAGAATGGGTTGATGTTTTAGAGGCAGATGACAAGTATTGGGACCAGAATGCATTCAACGACCTTTTTAGGAAAGGCTTCACCTTTACGGAAACTAGGAGGCCTGACAATCTTTTTCTTGGGTATGATAACAAGCTGCT
>JAAMXV010000654.1:0-40773 GCA_019693495.1 Axilococcus clingmanii
GGTGGTTTTGGCGACGGTGGTCGGGGTGGTGGTGGTGATGGTCGGGGTGGTGGCGGTGGCGGCTTGAGCTGAGGCAACTCTGCCTTTGCCAGCTGTAGAGCTCTCAGTACATTCATACGGCCACCCGCAATGGTCTTTGTTTTTCCCTCCGTAGTTGGATCTACAGAGTCCATCAACAAGCCTTTGATCTTGACGGGTGAGAAGTCAACTCCTCTGCTGAATCCCAGGGCTTTGATCAAAGCTGCTGCCCCTGCTACCTGTGGGCAAGCCATGCTGGTTCCCCACATGTACTCATAGCCATTTTTGGCATGGAATGTATTGTAGATGGACTCACCAGGGGCGCTGATGTGGACAGACTTCCGGCCATAGTTGCTGAAGGTTGATATTTTATCAGTTTTGCCGGTTGCCGCTACAGAGAGACATACCGAATCTTTATAAGCACCTGGATAAAGAGGTTTGACATCCAAATTTGCTCCACTGTTACCATTTCCATTGTTGCCTGCAGCAACTACAAACAGCCCCTTTGCCTTGTTCACAGCGGCAATTTCATCAGCGAGTGCTTGGCTGTATGGGACACCTCCCCAAGAATTGCTATAGATGTGAGCCCCTTTACTACGGCACCATTGAGAGCATCGAATAGCATCAGATATGTATCCCCAGCCTTGGTCGTATATAAATCTACACACATAAAGTGAGACGTTCCAAGACATTCCCGCCACGCCAACTCCATTATTGGATACTGCACCGATAGTACCTGCTGTATGTGTTCCATGGCCACCTCTATCATCATAATCATTATAGTTAATCCGATTGCTACCTTCAACAGAGCCAATGGGAACAAAGTTGTATCCATCTACAATGTTATCGGCCAAATCTGGGTGATTACGCTTGGCTCCACTGTCAATGACACAGACTTTGACTTTGGTATCGCCAGTTGTAATTTCCCATGCCTCATTAGTCTTTGTTTTACCTAAGTACCATTGCTCAGAGGCCATTTTGTCATTTGGTGCGACTGATCCAGATACAAAAACCTTGTAGTCTGGCTCAGCCAATGATACATAAGGGCTCGCTTTCAGCTCTGCAATTTTTTGTACGACTGTTTTGCCATCCTTGATCTTGAAAGACTTAATTCTGCTAGTTCCAACACCGTTTAATTCAACAATACCCATGGCATCATGATTAGACTGGCCAATGACAACACCAGGCTTGAAACGGACAAGGACCCGATCTGTTGCAAATGTGTCAGGACTTCCAATTGCCACAGCGCAGAAACCTATCAGCACAATGCTGATTCTCGAGATATTCCAATTCATTCTGCGAGTGGTTAAGAAAGTACGAATGTGAGATGCAGGAAGAAAACAGACTAGCTCGACCCTTCACGAGTTCAACCAACATCTACAGATTAGTGGCTGTATTCAAAAAAGGATATACAGCTACAATACTAGACCTTATTGATGCTCGAAAAGTACTCGATGGAAGATTTCATAGATTCTGCGAGGCAGAAACTACTCAAACTCCAAGGAAATGTCTATCATACTTGCATTTGGCTGACATCTGATTGCCAGTATTGAACCGCGTTTCCATTTCAAAACACCCCAAAGAAGCACTTAAGCACATTCACATACCTCGGTTTTTGAAATGAGAACGAATTGAGTCTTTTGGACTTCAGTTGAGAATCTCTCAACTGAGATCTAAATTTGAAGTCTAGGGACTTGAAGAGTTTTTGTCTTTTTTATGGATGGATTACCTACAATACAAATATTAAACCATAATGAAGATAGAAACTGGTTCGTAATTCCCTAGAGCCGAGGTTTATAGCAAAGTGGTGAGCTGCGTTGCCTCAGAAGGCTGCCTCGAGAGAGAGAATCTCAACATACGAAATGTCTGCTCCACTGTAACATAACGGCAAATCCCCCTCGCGGAATCTCACCTTTCTCGGCGATTATTTCAAGATTTGATTCCTGCTTAGTTAGTCTGTTCTATATATCGAACGCAGTTGACAATGGTCCTAGGGATCTTAATTTCATCCGTGTGCGAACAACAAGCCCTCCATGAAAGCTAAAAAGAAAAACGTCACCAAGGCAAGTAAGCACCCGAATTTCATCCTGTAGAGTCGTCTATGACAGTTCATTCATTCGCAAATGACCTTCAGGTTTCAGGAGGAGCAAATTTTGCTCAACGTCGGGCGACTAAAAAGGCAGCATTCTTGGACCGTCTAGCAGCACAGAATAGCAAAATACCGAAAGCTCGTGGTGGAGGTGTCCACAAGAAAGCAAAAAGGAGAAGTTCATTATCACTCGAAAATTTAGATGACCTTTCCCAGTCTCTGGGCGATGTTGGAAATGCAAGCACAGTAGACGTACAGCCCAAAGGAGTTGGCTCACTGAGAATGAGACAGTGCATTGCCAAGCAGGAAGCTCCTAGACTCCTAGCTGTTCTGAATCATCCGGAGTTCAAGAAAGACCCACTTTCTGCAATAAAAATGCATATAAGTTCTTCTCTGCCCCCTAAACCTCAGAAAGCAGGGTCAGAAATTCATAAAAAGGCGCATAGAAAGGAGAAGAAGAAAAGGCAAAAGGCTGCGAAACAAATGACTGAGGTTTAATTACAAGAGTCCTATATGTGTACTTCCAATTGCTGCATCTCTGTAATATCCCTTTCGGAGAGGGTCGACAACCATGAGTTTCTCATACAATTCCTTCCCTTTGCCCTTCCCTTTGCCCAGTTCAAAAGCCATTTCTGTTAACCTTGTCAAAGTCAACAGAGGCCATTTCGCCCCTGGCTCCAGATCTAATATTTCCTTGCACATATCTTGTTCTTTAGTTATGATATTGAGCAGATAATCTGCTTCCTTGGAGTCATTTTGATATCTGTGAACCGACTGTGAAAGCAACCATCTATGGTACAGCCAACCACTCTGATCTGCAGGCTCAGTGTACAGTGCTTGTTTGACTAAATTATATTCATCATCAAGTTGCTCCCTTGATAACAAAGAAGGACTTTTTTTGTTGGTTATTAACAACTCTTCTAATGAATTGAAAGGTAATGCCTCCCTGTCTTTATC
The DNA here is from genome assembly GCA_019693495.1 of Axilococcus clingmanii. Classification (NCBI taxonomy): domain Eukaryota; kingdom Viridiplantae; phylum Chlorophyta; class Chlorophyceae; order Chlamydomonadales; family Chlorococcaceae; genus Axilococcus; species Axilococcus clingmanii. Next base: position 3,065 of record JAAMXV010000654.1, read on the forward strand.
TGGGGCACAAGGCAACAGGGCAGTCTTGTAATGCCATGCGGAGTAGTTGCTAAAGTTTTGACTGATTTTGATGTTTGCATACTCCAATTCTATATTTTCAGGAATGCCCATCAAATATATGATAAATCCCCTGTATCCCCATGCATGGAAATTGCGATCATCTATGTCCAAAAGCTTGCTGACTAACGCCCTCTCATTCTCGAGGGACACGAGGCGCTTTTCAACAACCCACCTACGATGATGCCATGATGCATAGGACTTTGGATTTCGTGCTAGCGCCCGCTGGCTCAACTCTAATTCCTTCCCTGCAGCTTTGACTGCTTCATCCCCACCTGCATCAAGAGTTTCGCCCAAGGCCTCTCGCCTGTAATTCCAAACTGTGTAGACCTCTGGGTTCAGTTCGAGGAGGCTGGCAGAGAGTTCCAACGAATCTGAATCATAGAGTTGCTTACATTTCCTGCTCAGAACTTCTTGGACCAATTGACTGTATAGTTTAGCCTGCAAGTCGTAAAGATTTGTTTCAAAACGGATTTGATCACAATCCTTACAGAAAGGCAAATACCTTCTTCTCTGCAGCTTTCACACGCTCTGGGTCCACTGGGCCCTTGTGTCTCGGTCTTCCGTGCATTCTCCTAAGGAAATTCGGTTGTTTAATATAGAAACAATTGCCTTTTCTGCCATGTGCAGAAGAAGAACTCTCACGAAAAAAAGCTGTGCCACACTAAAATTCAGGTCGATTAATTGGTTCCTAAAACCGCCTATTATCTTAAGAAGCTTTGAAAGGGTGTAAAGTGCTGAATTTGCTCTGATTGCTTCATTTCCGGGAGGACACCTTGAACGAGATGGCGCAGAGTGGACCCGCCATTGGAGGAGGTATGCATCAAATATGATCGTTTTGATCCGATTTGTTAAAATCACAGCATATCACGTACCAATTCTTTCACAGACGAGGTTAATGCCCTGGTCCTCGACGTCGGCACGTATCAAGTGAAGGCTGGTTATGCAGGGGAGGACACACCGAAATTTGTCTTCCCATCAGCCGTGGGAGTCATGCGTGATTCAATGGATGTTGACGGCAGTGCATCTGGCAAATATTTGGTGGGTGCACATGCTGTCAGTACCAGGAGAGACGGTATGGAGATCGTTTCTGCATTTGATGAGAATGGTCTGGTGTCAGATATGGATGTGTTAGAGTCTCTATGGAGCTACACTCTTAAGGACCAGATGCGTGCAAATGCATCAGAACACCCAATAATGCTGTCAGAACCAACTCACACAAATAAAAAAGCTAGGGAAAAAGCTGTAGAATTGATATTCGAGAAGTTTGGCGTGCCTGCTGTTTTTTTGGCCAAAAGTGCAGTCTTGAGCTCCTTTGCAATGGGTAGGCAGACATCTCTTGTAGTGGACTGCGGACACGATGGAACCACAGGTAGGTACAATCATTCTTTATCTTTTACATGGGTGGAGAGGGTAATTTCAACAAAACATGGCTGGCACTCAACTTAGATGAGCAACTTTTCAATGGCAAGCTTGAGCTGCTGAATCTGGCTTTGAAGCTGACTGGCATCATTAGTGGTGACACTAGCCGCGATAACTGGACGAGATACTCCACAAGCTCTTCCAAGAGCTGCCTTAGAAGGGATAAAGACATATGGCACATTTTTATCTTCTGCAAGGAGTGGAAGGTGCAATAGAATCTCAATAGGCTCAGTGTCGGCGGCCATGACGACAACCTCGCTGATGCCACGATTCAGTGTCTTGGTTGCTGCACAAACAAGTGAACAGTATCAGTGACATTGTTAAGGTCAAGTGAGGCGATAAGTGCCGACTGCAATCGCACCTTCATTAGCTCCTTTTTTGAGTTGCTTGTAGTTTGTGGCTTGTTGAACGACGTCCAGAATTGTGTTTGTCAGCTGCGATTGCATTGATAAAATGGTTAAATGACCGCTTACAGTGCACGAATCAATATGCATGCTTACCTGGGCATCAGCCAGTGGGTAGGCTTTTGGGTTCACAGCCTCACTCATCTTAGATCCTTGGCCGATCCTAACCCTTGAAGTCAGGAAATAATCGCAAGAATTAAAATACGAATACGCGACTTTTGCCTCCTAGTATTAAACACATCTCCGCCCTCTTCCTCAATGCAGTTGCCGCAGTCCATGATGGTTATGTGTTGAACAAGAGTATCACTCGCTTACCAATTGGTGGTGCACAACTTACAACTCTGTTAAGGCAGTCTATAGAGTCAAAAGGAACAGTAATTAATCCAAGATATGCTTTCAAACGTATAGACAAAGGTGGTGGACGGTTCGAGACTGAGTACACGAACCCTGGGAACACCACAGACTCTTTCAGAGAGTACTCTTTGAACGCAATTGCAGCAGAGATCAAACACACTATCTGCAGAGTGTCTGATGCACCATTTGACCCAGAGGAAAATGCGAATATACCCACAGTGATGTATGAACTACCTGATGGGCAAGAGATCTCAGTAGGCGCACCGCGATTCTCAGTGCCAGAAGTCTTCTTCAATCCTTCTCTCCTCTCTGGATTTGGGTCAGAGGGTAGGGCTATAATACAAAATGCAGGGAGTGTGGATGCCCTTCCCAGCTTGCATGCGGCAATAAATGATGTCATTGGGCGCATGGACGTCGACATCAGAAGGGAGCTCTATGGTGGTGTTTTGTTGAGTGGAGGAACGTCCATGTTTGGTTCACTGAGGGATAGATTAGAAAGGGAGTTGACTGAAGTTGCTCCTCAAATGGCTCGAGTGAAGGTTGTTTCTCCGACAAATGCAGTGGAGAGGAGGTTTAGCACATGGATTGGAGGCTCTATCTTAGCGTCCTTGGGCACCTTTCAGCAGATGTGGATGAGCAAGAGCGAGTACCAAGAACTTGGTGCTGGTTTGATTCATAAAAAAGCCCCTTAACAAAGTAAACTAAACTCGTCTCTTACCAAGGAATTATCTGTTTATCCCACGCAAAAAAGAGTCCATTCTGTTCCAGTGTCGCACCTCCTATGATATCTAGCAACTGTCTCACTGCTCTCTCTTTTGTGAATAGCTTTTCTGGGACAACGTTCCTTTGAAATGGCCTTGAGAGCTCTGTATCCACTGTGCCAGGATGGAGCAATATGCATGAGACATTTTGTTTCTTCCTGCTAAATTCTATTGCTGCACATTTCATCAGCTGATTTAATGCTGTTTTGGAAGATCTATACGAATACCATCCTCCTAATGTATTGTCCTCTATGGAGCTCACTCGAGCGCTGAGGCTGGCCACAATGGCAGGCTCAGGACCCTCCCCTCCTCCTGCTACAATGAGGTCTTGGAATGCCTTCAGAGTCAATAGAGGTCCAAAAGTGTTCACAGTATACACGGCTTCAAGGGATTCTCTTGTAATCTTGGCCAAGGAAGTTTCCGGCGCTAGCTTTCCAGGGCTATGCAGGAGCCCAGAGACGTTCAATAGCAAATGGAGGGTGGAAATCCCAAGGGTGTTCTTTACCATATCAGCTGCTTGATGAATTGAATCATCTGCATTCAAGTCTAGAGGAATAATTGAAAGACGTTCTTTACCATGGATACTCTGCAAATGTGATAATTGGATTGCTTCATCAGGGTTTCGGCAGGATGCTACCACTCTATCGTACTGGGGTCTCTCTTCCAGCAACTGTCGGACGAACTCCAATCCAAGACCTCTGGAGGCTCCCTGCACTAGAGCAGTTCTGTGATATGATCGTTTATTTGCTGCACAAATTAGCTGTGAAGATCGGCATGAGACCGATCTTCCAAGATGCCGAAGCATAGCAATCCAATGACCGATCTGTGGCCTTAGGTACGCTCTGTTTAAAGTTGAGACATCAGAGCGGACATGACATCTACAACTGAGTGAAATTCGAAAGTGACAATTCAAGCTCAAATGCTTCCTGTCGTGGAGTATTGCCTACCAATGGGCAGCAAGCGCTCCCAGCCACAGCTGTCGCTGCAGGCTAGATTGCTGTTGTTGTTGTTGTTGACGGTGGTACCTGGCGTGTCCCCTATAATCCTTGATTATACTCTGAACATTCAGGTACTCAAAGCAACAGCTTAATCTAATTCTACTTCCATCCACAAAAGTTCTCAATAATTCTCACTTCTCAGTAATGCAGCAATGATGTCAGCTTGTATGCCCGCTGACAAGGCATACTAGCTGCGGGCTCTGGTCGTTCAACTGGCGTGCAACTGTCGAGCAGCTGCGTTTCCGCTAAGAAGTTGCATTATATGCGCCATTGTTCTATACCGTATAGACATTACTTTGTTAAACTTTTGAAACGAACAATTGAAACTAAAAAGATGGTAGAAACACGCTCTGGAACTACAGTCAACCCCGAAGAGCACCCTGCTGTGTTGAGCAGGGGGAAAGTGCGAGGCAGAGGAAGAATGCAAGGGTTTTCAAATGCTCAGCTCTACACATTCCTGGCTTTAGCACATGGAGCCTTGGCTTTACCACTTATTTTCTTCTCCAAGGCAAGTGCTAAGCTCATTTTTGGCAGTGCAGCAGATCCAGTGGAGGATCAGCATGTTCAGATGCTACAGTTATATGCCACAGGTCTTTTGACAGTGGCTTCTATGGCATATGCCTTGGAGGAAGCAGCTCGTGGAAGAATGCTCAATTCTTTCACTGCAGACACATTAAAACTTGGACTTCTTGGATTTACAAGTGCTAAAGCTGCAGAATACCTTCTGTACCCTATGACTAAAACCCCCCCTGCTGTCCTCATTGAATGGCTTGCCATTGGAGCCACATGGATGCTTCCTGCCAGCCACCTTCTGTTCACAAAAACAGATAGACAGCGTCTCAACAGAGACTTTGTCCGAACTTGGCGCTCTCATGTCTCTGGATTGCTCAAGCTGAGAAGGTACACCTTCACTGCTGCATTGTACACATTGTTGACTGTGGCTTTCTTTGTGGCAGGTGCTGGTTATGCTTTCCTCCCAAAGTTCACCATGTTCCACACATTTGGCTATGTGTATGGAAAGTCAACGACCATGCTGTGGAGGGCTCTTGGAGTGGCAGATATGACTCTCATGCCTGCAATCACTTATACATTGAGGGAGAAATCTGAAAGCAATTTGCTGGCTAAGACTATCCCTAGGACCCTCAATCTTGGGTTGATGGTCGCATCTGTTGGTCATATGTTGGTCCTTGGTCCAATCCTGTCTAAAGGCTTCGGAGGCTTCATGCTGCCAAGCCTAGCTGCTACCTGGGGGACTGCCTTGCTGGCAAGCATGATTGGAATGGCTGCCCCGGAACTGAATTCGCTCGTAGAGCAAGTGGCTCATGAAGCCAGACATGAAGAATAGATATACAGACACACACATACACCCATGGTAAATAAAATAAACAACTGTGACCCCTTTGTCGTTACCCTCTTACCCTTTGATTTCATTTCATCAAATATTTTCTTCGCCTGCTATGTGACAATCTCGTGAATTATGTGTGCTGTGTTGTTTTGTACCTATGGCTGGTGGTGAAGGTGGCGGTTGGTGCAGAATGGGGGTGTACATAAAACTGGGTGTGATAGCTAGATGATCCCCAGTTGATGTTTGCTTTAGCCCGAGTGCTGTCCCCCTATGAAGGCTGACTGTATAGGAGTAGCTGCACTTTTGAACAAGTATTGCAGTGAAATACATGAAGGATGAGCCTTTTTCAACTTTTCTACTCGATGTACCCCATAGTGTATATAATGCTTTCTTTGTTGTGTTCTGCTTATTGATGCGGTGATAAGAATGTGCACAGACGGACTTTTATCCCCGGCAGGGGACAAACCACCGCACCAATCTCAGTTTTCTCTAATTTCAAGTTTTTTTAAATGATACCTGCATACATATAGCTTCTTATCTCTTCACATTAAGTGCCTCTTGGACTACAATTTTCAATTCTCCAGAGGAGTGCATTTGTTCCACAATATCAGCCCCTCCAATGAACTCCCCATTGACAAACACTTGAGGAATTGTGGGCCATTGAGTGTAGTCTTTAATTGCCTCTCTCAATCCTGGATTGTAGACCTCATCCAGTACATTCACCACTTCAAAATTTCCGCCAGCAACTTCTGATAGCAATGTTAGTACCTTGTAAGAAAACCCACACTGGGGGGCTGTCCGGGTACCCTTGACAAATGCAACGACTGGCACTGATTTTACTACTTGATCTACAAGATCTACAACTGAACATGAAAGATCATTCAGACCCTTGCCCGGAGTCAGACGGATCTCTGATTTTGCCATTCTGGGTCTACGCTGTTGCCATGCCTTTTCTCCAGGGGCATTGCCAGGAGGTATGGAACCAGTTGTATTCACAGCTTCTCCAATCCATGATTTCCAAGCTTCAGTAAGCTCCTCTTTAGTTCCATTGGGGAGCTGCTGACATTTGACAAAAGCTACAGTTCCTGGGTCAAATGCTTCCAAATGAGTGGCCACACTGACGTTAATCTTACGGGATAACCCTATGTATTGCAATACACCTGAAGCATCATATACAGCATACACACCACATGTATCAGGAAGGTCTGCCGAAAGGGTTCCATCTGCCTTGGCTGCGGGCACAATGGTTGCATCGGCAAAGGAGGACGAGACTCCAGCAGTTGTGACTGAGCGGCGTGTTAGTGCCTTGGGTCTCACAGCGTGAGCTTTGCGCACATTGACTGTGAGTTTGGGAGCTAACCGTCTCTTCATCGCTCCTTGAAACGGCTTCATAAACATTTTGACAACTATTATTCAAGAAATCTCAGCAGTGAATTAGGTGATGACAATCCTCGGAGCCAGACAATGGCACGTTTCCCAATGTATTTATTAAAAACCAATTTTGAGCATGTACATTTTATAACTCCAGCAATGAAAAAGGGTAATATCTAGGACTACGGTATCGAGCTTGTTGCGTACGTACGTGTACGTCCAGGCCTGGCGAGGTGATGAACCTCTTCGTCAGCTATACTGAACTTTTTATTTTACTTAGAATGGTATGATAAGTCCATGAAAAGTACCAATGGGACAAACGCATACAAAACCCCCGTTGAGCCCAACACTGCCCGAAGAGGAACGCTATTTTGGATTAGAAAACTTTGGCAACACCTGTTACTGCAATAGTGTGCTGCAGACACTATATTTTTGTAAACCCTTTAGAGAGCGAGTATTAGAGTATGCAGTAACGAAACTGCCAATGGCAAAGTCGGGGTCGCAAGATCATCTCCTTGCCTGCCTCGCCGAACTGTTCTCTCAGATTAATAGTCAAAAGAGGAGGACAGGGTATGTGAGCCCCAGAAAATTTGTATCTAAAGTAAAAGCAGAAGATGCTAGATTCAGTAGTTTCATGCACCAGGACGCTCATGAGTTTTTAAACTATCTCTTGAATGAAATCACCGACATTTTGGCGAAAGAGGTTCCCAAGAGGAACGGAAGGTCGCCATCATCCAGAAGCAGCTCACCTAGTAAACGAAACGGCTCTCCCAGAAAGGCCATGCCTAGAATGCCATCTTTGCAGCAGCTCCAAGCAGCAGCTGCAGAGACGGCCCAGACTCCCAGTACGTGGGTCCATGAATTGTTTCAAGGGCGCTGGGTCAATGAAACACGCTGCTTGTGCTGTGAGACGCTGACGCGTACGGAGCAGACATTTTATGAATTGCAGTTAGACATCAGCCAAAATAGCAGTGTGACATCCTGCTTGAAACACTTTTCCAATACAGAATTACTACAGGGCAACGAGAAGTTCTTTTGCGACGAATGCGGCTGCCTCCAAGAGGCGCGCAGGAGGACGCGGTTAGCAAGCGTACCTCCCATACTGTGTCTCCATCTCAAGCGATTCATCTATTTGGAGTCTGGAAGACTTCAGAAACTCATGCATAGGGTAGTATTTCCTTTTGAATTGAAATTATGGAATACAACAGAAGACTGTCCCCATGCAGATTCTCAGTATGACTTGTTCGCTGTGGTCGTCCACATGGGAGCGCATTTGAACCATGGACATTATGTGGCATTGGTCAAAAGCGCGGGTCAATGGGTACTGTTCGATGATGAACAAGTAGCCTCGGTAAGCGAAGCACAAGTTCAGACTGTGTTTGGATCCACAAATGGAGATGCCTTGAATAATGGAGGTATCCCTCCCGCGGGTCATGCATATGACCACGGCTATATTTTGTTATATCAACGGAGAGAATGAATGTAAAAGTACTAATCTTACAGCTGTCTAAGCATTAGAGAGATTAAAAGCAAGCAACATTGGGTCTTGTTGCTTTGAAAACAGTCCTGAACTCAGGGTGGGATGGACGAGCCATCTTGCGAGTGAGTGGGAAGCTGATTTTGGAGTCGTGGAACTGTTGGATGGCAGGGCGTTTGCACTCCGAAGCAGCTACGGTGGCAGTCTTAATGATTTGAACACCTTGTGCCCTAACACGGTGACGAGATCCCATTTCTTGATAAAGCTGCTCTACAGCGCCATTTAAAGTTGTATCTCTGTACTCTTTATATGCATTATGATAGCCGGTGCGACTCTGATAACGAACCCAGATGCCATAGTTCTTGACGGTCGTTGGGTTCTTCTCAAAAATCTCATTGCAAGAGATAATTTGTCCATTAGCCTTCTTGACCTTACGTAGCTTACGCAAGAAGTACCTGTGGAAAGGCGATATAAGTAGTGAGATGTAAGGATCGTAGACATGCGATGGAGGCGACCCGCTGAACATACCAGAACTTGCTCCTAGCACGCACTGCATCAGTTGCCCATAACTTCATCCTGTAGACAGCTGGCTCGGGATCTTTATCTGTAGGGAGATGGCGTCCTACCACCTGGTATTGGTGGAATTTATAGCCGCCCTGCATATATTGAAAGCATGTGATGATGAGTACTTCAGGCGATATAACCGTCTTCTTCCGTTCTAAATATCCACGATGATGTGCAGATTTTAATGATTTAATTTCGAAAAAGCGGATAACTTTCCAAGAAGTATCAGCAAATCATCACTCAGGATGACCTGACGGGAACACTCACCTTCACAACCATCTTTTCTATCGCTCAATATTGCTTCCACTAAGTTACAAAGAGGTCAGCATTTGGAAGTGAGGCTCCGATAAGGCTCCGTCGCCAGGGCCAAGATGGCTGCTGAACGAACTCGCATGTCCTCCTTTCATTTGAGCTCCTTTTCTTTAAAGCTACCCTCATTGACTCGTCTTTTAATGTAAAATTCAACATTAAAAATTTCGCTGTCGCTTTATGGGATATATACTCACCTATTTAAACCGTGGTGTAGACTTTTAGAAATGGCTGAACATCTTGCTAGCATCTTTGGAACAGAGAAAGATAGAGTGAACTGTCCGTTTTATATAAAAATAGGGTAAGCGTAACAATAGCATTCCTTTGAAAAAGAAACTGACAAATCCTTAACTATGGCTTGCAGAGCTTGTCGTCATGGTGATCGGTGCTCGCGTCTGCATAATCGCCCCACTCTCAGTCCAACATTGCTCTTACAGAACATGTACCAGAACCCTGCCCTAAACTCACCTCTTGGACCAGATGGGCGGCCCCTTCCAGTTGATCCTGAAAAGGTACAGCAGTTTTTTGAAGATTTCTATGAGGACCTCTTCCTTGAGCTCGACAAGTATGGCGAATTGGAATATTTAAACGTGTGTGACAATTTAGCAGATCATATGGTAGGAAATGTATATGTCAAGTTTGCAGACGAGCATGATGCAGCAAAAGCAGCAGAGGGCCTCACCGGTCGTTACTACGCTGGCAAACCTATAACAGTTGAGTTTTCTCCCGTCACAGATTTTAAAGAGGCCACCTGTCGCCAGTATGAGGAAGGGAAGTGTGGCAGAGGTGGTTATTGTAATTTTATGCATGTACGTCCAGTTGCAAGAGATCTTAGGAAACAACTCTTTGGGAGGTATAGGAATGGTACTGGGGGGTCAACAAAGTTTCATGAAAGCTCCGGTCGAGGCGGTGGAGGAGGGGGTGGTTCTCGAAGATACGATGAGAGAGACAGATATGATGACAGGCGTTCTTCCAGAAGATCTAGAGATGATTCTTATAGGAGAAGTAGAAGTGACGATAGAAGAAGGGAGAGTTCCGCAGAGAGGAGGGCGCGCATAGCGTCCTGGAATACGTCCTCTCTGCCACCGCCTCCTGCCCATGAAGGGCACCCACCCCTGCCCCCAGAACCTCAGGTGGGTTATGTCTCTGCTCCACCGCAGCAGATTTATAATAATAATAATAATCACCATACTGCTTACAACAATAATAGCAATAATAACTATAGCAGCAGCAGAGGGGGTAGTGGAGCTAATACAATCCCCATAGCCAACCCTAAATGGGGTTCACAACGTTACTAATGCTACCGCTTTTTACACTACATGTAAGTCATCTATTCATGAAATTCTCCTGGTTCAGATGGTTCATCAAGTCCTCCCATTGATAACAAGGTAGACAGCTGTTTGAATTCCATCCGAGGGGGGCTCTGTTGAGTCGATCCTGGTCTCTGGCCCATGGCAGGCAAGCTCTGAGTGGCCGCAGAGTCTTTGCCAGCACTGGTAGCAGACACCCTCTCTAAATACCTAGTGATCTGTTTAGCATACATTGAATCCACTACTCGTGAAACTGCAGCTGCATCTCCAGAAGCCTGTTTTGATGGTCTCTGTAACGAGGGTTGACCAGATGTTCGCGCTAGATTAGGTGAAAGAATGGCAGACGTCCTGACTAGATTCTCTGCAGCAGCAATAGCATCCACATCAGCCGAGACTTGAGTCTCACCACCTTGTTGTTTGGATCGTGGAGGTCCTTCTGATCTCCTGTTGGCCATTAAAGTATCATGCAGAGCCTCTGCAGTCTGCAAATCAATTGCATTCTGTTTGAGGGCGAGTTTGATAACAGTTGCAGCTGTGTGTGACCCCGCTGCTGTTGTCAGTGCGTATATGGGCAGGGCTGCTATAGACAAGAACAGAACCACAAACACATTCACACCAAGAACAGGACCTAGCAATGCCCAGCCTCCTCCGCCATTTATGTAATCGAATCCTAATGACTGCCAAGCAGAGAATATGACTGTGGCAATACTCAGACTATTCTCAAAATATACGAACTGCACCAGGTGCATGACTAATTTTGGCTTACCAAACCAGAAAAGAGTAGCTGCATCCTTCCCCTTGTACGCAGTACTGAATGAATAACTTCTCTGAAATGCCGGTGCGGCCAGGCCACCTTTCTTCTTCTTCTTCTCCTGCCCCTTTCTTATCCCAGCACATTGCAGCCACCCTGGACAACGGCTGCACATTGCCCTTCCCCCGCTTTTCAGAAGGCTACCACACCACAAGCTGCTCCTGCTCCACCAACTGGATACCTGTGCACCCATATTGTCAGAGGGCACCCTGTTGCTTTTCTCAGCATTGTCACCAGACTCCAAGTCCTCCTGCGCTACTCGGCTGTCCCCCTCGAAAGGAGACTGAGGAGGAGATGTCAAACTACGAGGCATTCCCAAAGATGTGGGTTGACCATCACCACTACCTTCACCACTACCTTCATCCTCATCAACACTGTCATTGTCACTGTCATCCACGCTCCTCATGCTTCCAAACCTCACAGCATGAGAACGAGTCCGACTCACTGATCCTACTGCTGGGGCTTTCAAGCTCATGCTCTTTGATGGACCATTCAGACTGCTGCGCTGAAATGATGCACTTCCAACAACAGCAGCGCCCGTGTTACCTTCGCTTTCGACCACAACAGTGTCAGCTGAGCTTACTATAATCTCTTGTTGCAGCGCTGCCCCTGTCCTTTCTTCCTCGCGATCACTATACTCGTCATAATAGTCAACTGGAGGAAAGCTGCCGAGTTTCACGAGTCCTCTGCTCACCCCTCGCCCAGACAAGACAGCAAAACTCTTATTTCCATATTTCTTATAAGCATCCAAAGCAAGTTCTGTGATTATATCTTGCATTTTCACTGCTACAACAATAACAATGATAAGTCCCACCCCTGTCAACCAGACCCTTGCATATGCAATAAAAGGCACCATTATCCAAAACAACAGCACACCCCACAGCACTAAAGTCATCTCCAATATTTCAGCAAAGGAATCTTCCATGGACTCTACTAAAAAAGAATTGAAATCAAAGTCACGCTCCAAATCAAGCCTTTCTATAAATAACCGTCTTAGGGCTGCATACAGGGGATAATTTACTCGATATGTAAACGTAGAGACAAGACATTTCATCCAATGTGTGAAAACATTATCTGTTCCCTTTGGAATAAATCGTGACTCTAAGGGTGCCATTTCACTGTCATCTTTGGCCTGAATCTCATATTTTGTCCACCTTCTAATGCACCAAATACAAAGTGTCATCGAGAATGCAGCATAGAAGAGATGGACGACAGCAATGGTGAATATGAGTATGTGTGCTTGAATAATTGCCGCTGAACTCCAAAAAGGCTCCGAACCAGCTGGACAGACTTCTTCAACTTCTACACAGGTGACGGATTGAGTTACCGCCTCTTCGTTACTTTCACTGACTTCCACAGCTTGTGAGGAACCAGCTTCTGTCGTGTTTGGCACAGAGCAACCCCAGTAACAATTGCTGCCACTACATGGAATGCATATCTTTAAAAAATATTCCTCAAAGCTCACAAGTAGTAGAGATATTAAACCAAGAACCAATAACTCAGTATTCAATTGTACCAAAACTGATCTAAGCCCTCTTTTGCCAGTCCTTTTAAAGTAAGCTTCCAGCCAGGAGACGCCAAAAACATAGGCACTTGCTATGACGAAAAATAGGGCCAATAAGAGTCCGATTCTCCAGCCAGGAAGAACTGCAATGTTTGGCCCAGATACATATATTCCGCCTCCTCCACCAGCCATTGTAAGCAAGTGAGAAATTGAATGCGATCCACGTGGTACCTAGGGCTTCATGCACCACCACAAACAGGAAACACACAATATATTTTACAAATGGTAAGTAGTGCTCAAAATTCCCAATCGGAGTGAATTATTTGTGAGCCTTCTTCTTTGACCTGCAAAGAAGGTCTCAGTGAGTATTAACTCCCTATCACATTCTGCTCTTCTGCAACACTGCATCCTCAAAGACTTTCTTAAAGTCAGGTAATGGTCCCAATGAACCTCTATCTACATTCAGTACTATGCTCCCTTTGCCAATGTCTCTTTGAGCAGCCGCAGCAATCACTCGAGCCATATCCTCCTTTGAGACGCTCCCACCAACTACGCTTTCCTTCGCACATGGCTGTATCACTAATGAATGCATCCCTCCTGGAGAATCATCCAGTAAAGCTGTTTTAACTATAGTGTGAGGGACACCACTTTTTATAATTTTTTCCTCCCTCAAGGGGTCTTTGAGGAGAGAAACCTCTCCGCCTGCAAATGGGAATGCAAACCCTGCCTGTCCCCCTGCCAACGACAGCAGGAGTACATGAGGGACTTTACAGCGAGCCAATTCGTCTGCTACAGCCCCTATTTTACCACAGCATAATACCACATATGCCTGTGTCAACAAATCCTTTAATACTACCTTATCATTTGAATCCCCTGCAACTGGCTCTACATAGGGTCCATAGGAATTTTTTGCTGAAACAACATCCTTTACAAGAATCTTCAATTTGGCCCTTGCTAAAATAAGCTGTAGAATGACTTGCTCGCCCATCTGGCACTCAGCATCTATTATAACCACAGAATCTCTTTCTATTTGATTTTGGCCCGTAGCCTCATCATCATCATCATTCTCAGGCAAAGGGGAGTCTTGGGGAAGGACTTTTCCCGTCTGGCCATACCATCTTCTTAACTTTCTCCCGGCATACATGAAATCCAAAAGATCGTCTCCAAAATTTTCATCTTCATCAGCTTCTTTGGCTCTAATCAGGGACGATAGCCTCGGCCTTGTGGCCAGGGCCCGGGATTTTGAAGAGAATTCAATGGTATTGCCCGCATGTGGAGGTGTCGCAACCCTCGGGGGCCTTAAAGACAAACATGCGACCGTCATTGACTTTTCTCAAGAACAAAATAATATTTAGAGTGCCGAGTATCCTGTGTATAAAGTCCAATTTTGCGTCATCAGCAATTATCTTTTGATGGCAACAAGAGCAGTATTTCGCAACAAATGCCATTGCGAGGTCGTTAAGTTTGTTCCATGTTACGTCTAGAATAAATTTAGTTTAGCTAGGCCCTAAATAGCGTAACCTGTCGCCCATCCCTAGTTCCCATTCCTTCCTGAGTAAAGCTTAAAGAAAGATACAATGGGTTTATTAGATGGATTGTACAAGGTGAGTTAGTACTGCAATTTTTTCACGGCCTTCCAGTTGAAGAGACGAATAATAATCAATCACTTTTCCTGGTAGACGGTTATGAGGCGAAATAGCGTGTATGTCGCCTTTATATTTGGTGGAGCACTTGTTGGAGAGAGGGTAGGTTACTTTAGTGCAGTCTTTTCACTTGGCTTGGCTCACTGCCTGCTCCGCAATCTGCAGGTTCTCAACTCTGTTGCCGATTCCCTGTGGGAGTCCAATAACAAAGGAAAATTGTACAAGCATATGATAACTCAGAAAGATGCTTCATAATTAATGACAATCAAAGTGTTACAATAGTACATTTTTGCCACTGGTGGCACTGTTATCTACTGGCAGGCAACCTCTTCTTCTCCAGGGGCAAACTGCATTCCAAGCTGTGTAGCAGACTCCTGCAAAACCTGCTTAGCTTCAGCAGAATCAGCTGCGTACAACACTTTCTCAATGATCTTTACTGCTGGCAGGTCTTGAAGATCTGGTGCCTGACACACAACTTCTACATCTCTCAGCTTATCAAAATAGAAATCTCTTTCTCTTTCAGCAGTCTCAACTTGAATCCTCAATGCCGCAATCTCCTCTTCTAACTGGGCAATTGCTGCAATGGAGGGACCAGCACTTGCCATCTTGAGATTGGAGCGAGCAGAGGAAGATCCTAAAGCTGGTGTATTTCGTGCAGCTGAAACTGGACCGCGTCTGACTGCAGCTATGGTATCTCCACTTGGTCGGACTCCAGCTGAAGCCAAGGAGAACTTTTTCCAATCCCCTGTCTTTGATATCTCCCGGCGTGAGACAGCATCATAGTCATCAATGTCTTGTCCCCCAGTGATGCTATCCCAGTAACCCTTGAACCACTGCATGAATTCATTGTTGTCTTGCCGCTTACCCTTGCTGAGTGCAGCAACGTTAAAGGCTCGGTCAATGCCACATTTGGTGAAAGCATCTTGAAGAACTTTGTAGTTCTGAGTGAACTGATATTCCTGATTCACGTTGAAATCGACTTTTTTCATATTAACAGAGCCAGGGTGAAGACAGTCCATCAGTTGGCAAGCAACAGCTCCACTGCAAGTATCTTCAATCTTCTCAAGGCGGGTTTGCAGAGCATCATTCAGCCACTTGAGCAACACTGACTGGCCGACAAACATGTTTTCTGCCATCAAACCGCGATTGGCCATTTTGGAAATTTGAGACGGTAATTTTCGACAGCGTACCTGGAAATATGAGTCCAGAAACGTCTGACAGGGTGAAAATCCTCTCTCGAATACGAATACAACGTATTTAAGAACTCATTTCTGGATTCGGTTGGCATCTGTCACAGCTGCATCAAATTGGCTAGGTCCCTCTCGAGCATGAAGCCGATTTATGTGAGGCACAACTGTCAGGGGGAGCGGACTTCAATCCCCGTGCCTGTGACATTTCTTTGTGATGCCTGATGATATTGCATCATAATTGTTGACGAACGTTTGTTAGAAGCAATAATATCGTACGTCACCCTGCTTGTGGCGTATCAGCTTCACATGCATGCAGCAATGTTCGACAGAGAAAATATTACGAAGACTGTGAAGAAAAGACAAGCCCCGTTTACATCTATCAGCATTAGCTCTGATGCGCTACTGCCTTGCAAGTCGACATCGAAGAAGAGAAATCGTAATGCTCTCTTTGAGTTGGCCGCCGCAACCCAGTCGAAGCCTTCGCTCGCGACGTTAGCCACTAATAGACCTGTAGCCATCCTAGCTCTTGTACCTCGCCCAGCAGTTTTGTTTACAGCTGGTGCACTGTCAGGAGCCATAGCCAAGACCTTAACCGCTCCCCTAGATCGTGTGAAAATTCTTCTGCAAGTCAAGGGAGGCCTCGAAGGAGGAGCCATACAATTAGCAGCAGCAAAAGGCAACCTTATTGGCTCCCTTGTGGCCATTGGCAAGCAAGAGGGCCTGGCAGGGTATTGGAAAGGCAATCTTCCACAAGTTCTACGAGTTGTGCCCTACTCCGCAGCTCAGCTTTATTCTTACGAAGTCTTCAAGAAATTCTTTACTGCAGAAGATGGCTCTCTGTCAGTTCACAAACGACTGGCTGCTGGAGCTCTCGCAGGCATGACTGCCACAATTTTGACACATCCCTTGGACACATTGCGCCTTCGCATTGCCGTTGACCCATCCTGTGCAAACTTGCCCGGCGCCATTAGAGTTTTGTTGAGGGAGGGAAGAGGAGCAGCATTTTACCGAGGTTTAGGAGCCTCCATGCTTGGAATAGCACCTTACATGGCGCTGGAGTTAGGAACTTATGACCTCCTTCCCAAGGAACTCAATTCTTTCTCTAGAGGTTTCATTGCTGCGTTAGTTGCAACGGCATCCTGTTACCCCTTGGATACTATAAGACGTAGGATTCAACTTGAGGCGGCACAAAGGCTTCCCTGGGATAAGGCAGCCTTGGCCATCCTCAGGGAAGATGGCGTTGGCGGTATGTACAGAGGATTTGTACCAAATGCCTTGAAAAATTTGCCAAATAAGGGTGTTAAATTATCAGTGTTTGACAAGGCAAAGAGACTGCTTGTGAGTAGTGAGGCAGCCTATGAAGAGGAATGTGCACTCGCAGCAGCTGGACACACATTTGCCAAGGCAAGGTAGCGGACACACACTCACAGACACACACAGACACACACATTTATATTTTGTACTACATCACCTGACTAGGTGTAAAAGTATCTTCTTTTTATGAATTCTATACCTCAATGCAGTCGTCGACGGTGCATGGGATATCGATGGCAGTCTCTTGACATCCTCCGCCAGAGAGGTAGGATACGATTCCAGTATCTCCGATGCTCTACGCTGGATCATGGTGAGCAAAGACTCAAACCTCATATCACATCCATTGCTTTGCCACGTGTTATATGTGTCTACTATTCTGGTGTCCAACCCTTCAATGGTGGCTACTAATCTCTGATGGTTCATATCCTCTGGTACTGGGGATGGGGATGAATGCATTGCATACCGTGCCATGTCTTCGACATTTTGAAAGAGGACCACCATGTCATGTATGCTGTCCTCTTCAGGACACCACCCAAAAAATAATAAATAAATATCATTGGGCCAACATTGCCCGTAGGATATCGTGATCTCATCACCTGCTGGGATGCCATCGGCCCCTACCACTAATTGAAATTGAGATTCATCAGCACATTGGAGGTCATCTAATGGAGCAATTTCCTCCAATGCAGCTCGACCTTGGCAGTTGTTTGATGAGTGTACTATTTGTACTCTTGCATTAGGGTTAGAGAGGCTGTGATTACAGAGATCGACTCCAGGGACCCATATGTGACGGGTGCCAGTGCCGGTCGTGTATGTAAATGACCTGCTGTGGACCAGGCTCAGAGCCCATAAGCTCTGATCAATGCCATACTTTGACACAATGCTTTGGAAAAAAGGATGTTTCAAAACTTTTTCTCGAAGGCTATAAATCTCCACTATGGTATCCTCATCTTGAAGCTCTTCTATCTCCTCATCTGTCCAGTACAACCATGGAAGTGACACAGAACTTGGAAGGGTTGACACCCATGGTCTTAAACCGTGCATGTTTGATAGAAATTCATCTACCATGTAGATACTATACTCCTCCTTCGATGAAGATATGCATTTAGACATGGGTATAGTCAACAATATGTGTTCTGGCTGAAGAGGAGTAGTAGCCATGAGGCCAAAGCCTGCCTGTGCACTTATAAAGGCCCGGGCACAGGAGGGCTCGTATGCACCCAACCAGGACGTTAGCTCCTCTAATTCATCTGGCAGGAGTGGTTTAGGAGAAGCAGTGGGGGCCTTTGGACAGGATCTGTATTGTCCCTGACGACGGACACTTTTCGGAAGAGATCTGAGAGATGCAAACTCCCTGCTGGTGAGAATAGGAGCTCGCATCATGTAAAATCGTCTCCTATTTAACTACACATTTCTGAAAAATATTGGTCAGTTTGCCAGGAGTGGGTAATCATCGCTCTTGGGACACCTTTCCGTGTATACCAGTCAATTTCCCAGGTCGAAGTTCAGAACACAAACAAGGAAATAGGTGTCACTTCTGTGTTTTTATGTATCACATTTGTAATAGATTCTCAATTGAGAACGTGTAATGATGGAGAGGATAGCTTTTGCAAGTTTTCCAGCAACTGCCTCTCAGATGACAGCCAACCACACAAGTAAAACAAGGCCTCCCGTCCCTAAATATCGACAATTCTCAAGGAAACGATTAGCACGCATCTATGCAGGACAAGGTGTGCCGCCAAATGAAGAAAGACGCAAGCAGAAGGGCGTGGATGAGGCAATTGTCCTGTCGGTCGGAATAGGCCTGAGTGTAATCACCATCCTAGCCATTCGCTTTCTTGGCTCTGGTTTTATAGAAGATGCAGATAGTTGGTCTGGTATAGATGCAGGGGGTAATATATTTAGCACAGGAGACATTATAGCAGCATTGATTTGGTCAGTAGCTTTGTTTTATGCATCGCCTGTCCAGCTCCTGCTTTTTTTCCTTGGAAAAATAGAAACCGAGAGACCTTCAGATCAGATATTGAAATTAATAGGTAAATTTTTAGGAAATGATGTTGATGCAGTCGATTACGAGCCCTCGCTTGCGATGCAATTGGCAACAATTGCTGTATTCATTATAGCCGGTGTGGCGACAGCATGGGGGTTGGAAGTCCTGTTAGGGGACTCTACTTGGGCAGTGAGCACTGCTATAGGTTCCTTGGTCGTCAGCGGCGTTTATGAAGCAGGACGACCTGTAAGACTCTCTGCAGCGCAACTGCAGTTGTTGGAATTACAATGGCAAGATTTTGCCGGATGGGCCGACGCTCGTTTGACTAGAAATCGTGGGCGATGTCACGAAACTGAGATATTCAATTCCTTTCGGAAGGCCTTCCCCAAATATAGGGATGAAGAGGTTTTAACTAATGAAAACCTGAGAGATATGATTAGAAATTGGTATCCCAGTGTAGAACGAACTAGAACTGGATATTTAAAAAACGTAGCGCTTACTACTAGTGAGATTACTCAATGAAAAGATCATTCAAAGCTTTTTGAAATCTTTGACTGTAATAAATAGGATTTGCCACACTGACTGCAGATTTATCATGAATAGTTGCTTTCCATGCTCTTTCTGCCTTTTTCCTAAGTGTGTATGATTGCAAAAAGTCTATGATACCCATAAATAGCAGCACAGGTTCTCCTGGCCCAGATGGATGTGTTGCTGGCACTGCCGTAGCAGGCAAAGCCCTTCCGAATTCCCCTCCTATGGAATGCTGACTCTGCAGAGTAGAAAATTTAGAGGAAAGAACAGGCATGACGCGCGGTGTTGATGGATGATCTGAAGCAAGCTCAGGCTCATGGCTTGTTGAGAATAGCCCCGACGGTTTGTGTGCAAGATGGACCCTATTGCTATTTGCAATTGGAGAGGGTCCTACCAATTGTGAAGGTTGTGCATCAGCTGCAGATAGCTGTGCCAAGTTTCTAGCGACATTTGCACTGTCCATTACTTTGGCAGCGGGTGCTAGATCGGGTCCACCATTCTGTAAAACGACTGCCAACTGTCTTGAATCACGAAGGCTGTTTGACCTCATCTTGTTCCCAGGGGACATATCATGCTCGCTGCTTGCCACAGAACCTTGCCTCTCTAATGGTGGTATACTGCCACCACTGCATTGCCCTCCTATCTCACCCCTATTCGACCGAGCTTCTCCACTTGGAAACATGCAATGACCACTCCCCCACTTGAAGAAATGAACGCCTAACAACAAGCTATAGTCAAGTGCACCAAGCTCTTCCAGCAAAGCACAATCCTTTCGTATTTGATCCATCAACCTAGATCTTATGTCAGGAGATAGGATGAGCTTTAGGTCGACATCGTTGTCTTGCAGGGTCACATAAGGGTCCTTCTCCTTACGCTCCTTGCCCACAGTTCTACCATACCTTGATCCTTTGATGTCAAATTTTCTATGCAGTCTAATGTCAGATGGCAGGACATTTCCCATCACAATGAATCGAATGTTTCGTGTTCCCCAAGGCGAGACTCTATGCACCCCCAAAAACCGAGAGAGCAAGGAATTTTCTTGACTGCTGACATGGTCATAGTATTTCGGGACCATGCTGAGCAACAGCCTCATCTCTTCCCTTTTGACAGTCTTGACCAGAAATCTGTCATCCTCAGATAAGTAAAAGACAGAACCACTACGCCCTGGGGTCGGTAGTTCTCTTAAAGCTGCATCACCGGTCAGGGACAGTAGGTAATCTGTGTTGTCAATGTCAAAGATCTCTCTGAGACAATGAAAAACCCTAGGAGCATAGCTCTTCCATTTAAAAGGGGGCATACTATTTGTCATGGGGAACCATTGCGATATCTCTTCCTTAAAATCCTCATCTTTGAGTTCTTCGCCCTCCACCCACCCCTGTGCCATGGAAAACATGAGGCCAAGTTGTAATTCTTTGACAAGCTCCCATGAGGGATGGTTTTTGTAGATGCGCTCACCTGGTCTTGGTGACTGATATCTATGCAGTTCTCCAGTAGATTTAGCTATCTTCTTATCAATCTGTTTATCCTTTCGCTTCTTTATATCCCTTTCAGCTACTCTAAGTATTTCCTGCTTGACTAATGCTCCATCTTTATACTCTCTCAAATAGACAATATCCTCAGCTACCTTGAGCGGGCGGAACACTCCTTTGCCATCCATCTTCCCATTCTTCCATGTTCCAAAATAGGCACCGCCTTGTGAGCCAATAAAAGTGCCTATGCCATGCTGCAAGCCACTCTCCCATTCACCCTCGTATTTATCGCCATCTTTCCAGATGTAGACCCCTCTTCCATGCATCTTTCCATTCTTCATCTCGCCTGAGTATACACTGCCATCAGAGAGGACCATTGCACAGGTGTCACTGGTGCTTCGATCTGAAGCAGTCATAGACACATGGGAACCATGGATCTGAGTGTTAGAATCAACGGCTGTGTCCTTGGCACCATTTCTCTCGTTACCATTTACCGTAAGTATAGATTGAGGTATTGCTGCTGTCTCCAGTATTTTAGGTGTTGATATGCACCCAGTAAACCAACGTGAGAGAGAAACGGAGCACAACGCCACAAATAGCATTGCCCCTGTCAATGCCGAGAACAACCATTCTGCCAAACAAATCTCCTGCAATTCACCTGTTAACCGTAATGGGGGAGCCATTCGTCTCTGACAGACTGTCAATCCTTCAAACAATGTTTGATTGATTTTTTAACAATCGGGCTTGACGATGCACATATTCAACCGAGTATGAGCTCACTTTCCAAAAAATGGACAGCATTTTCATATTACCAAGAGTATAACCTATAAATGGTTTACGTCAGTCTCGTCATAAGGTCCTTTTCGTGTACGCTATGTTCATTGAGCAACCACTCTCTTCAGAAAATATGGGTTTCATCGACAACTCTGTCCTCCGTCAACTGCACTCGATGTCTCTGAAGAGAGCAGAGCAGATAGAGATCTCTTGTGATCACGCGTCAAAATACAGCTCAAAGTAGGAGCAAGACATTTTCTTTTGGGGCAATAAATGTCATTGCCTCAATCGTTGAATCTCCTTACAGGAGGCAACGTGAACCTCGAGCTCCTAAAGCTCGATGGCGTTGAGCATAGAGATGTAGCAGTCGCGCCTGGAGAGACTTATAGCGGTGGTTGGAAGAATGGTAAGCCCGAGGGGGAAGGAACGTACTTCTGGACTGATAGTAGCGCCTATAATGGATCTTGGCATGCCGGCTTGAAACACGGCTGGGGCAAGTACACCTGGCCCAATGAAGCTCGCTATGAGGGAGAGTGGGTTCAAGGGCACATGCATGGATATGGAACATTTCAGACTCCTGATGGTGGCCGTTATCAAGGCAACTGGTCAAATGATCAAAAGCAAGGCATCGGCACCAGAATATATGGGAATGGAGATAGATATGAAGGCCTGTGGCGGGATGGCCAGGCTGATGGTCCAGGTCGATATGTTTGGAAAGAAGGAAATGAATATGATGGCGAGTGGAGATCTGGGAAAATGCATGGTCAGGGCACCTTGAAATGGGCCACAGGGGATCGATACGATGGAGAATGGAAGTGTGGAATGGAAGATGGAGTAGGGGTATTTACTTGGGGAGACGGATCTACCTACGAGGGATTTTGGGCTGCAGGACAAAAGGATGGCGTTGGTGTATTTAGACCAGCAGCATCCATGGGAGAACTCACACAGAAACCTAGTATGCATACGCAAACTTCACAAGATGGAGAAGAGTCTAGTCCCAGAGTGAGCTCTCATGATTGGTCCACAGATCAGCCAGTTGCATCGCCCAAAATAATTGCACGCTCCACTCCATTTGGCTCACCACAACATATGAACAGAATTGATCATCATCATTTAGGCAATCAAAAGGTATATATATGTGATTATTCAAAAGGAGAACTGGTCCATGAGGAACCTTTTTCAGTGGATGACCTGTCAGTTTTGTTTGGACCAGTTCATCAGCACATAGATCGTCGTCGACGATTGCTGTCCTCCGTAGTGAATAGGCGGCGTAGAAGAGATGACAGATTGGGTGAAACTGTCTATAAGGGGCACAGATCCTATGATCTTATGTTGAATCTACAGTTGGGGATCAGATATACTATCACGCAGCTTGCAAAGTTGCCACAGCCGGCTGCCATGACAGATCATCATTTTGGAGAAAAATTGTGGCTGCGCTTTCCTCGCTCTGGCAGTGAGGTGACACCTCCCCACCCTTCAAAGGATTTTAAGTGGAAAGACTACTGTCCATGCGCATTCAGACTTCTGAGGAGAACTTTTGGTATGGATAGCAGTGAATACCTGCTGTCTATCTGTGGCGATCAAGCCCTGAGAGAGTTGCCCTCCCCAGGTAAAAGTGGAAGTGTGTTTTACATTTCTCACGATGATCGCTTCATCATCAAGACGATACGGAAAGAAGAAACGCAGCTGCTATTGAGTGCTATGCCAAAGTACACTGCACATGTCTTGGCCTATCCGGACACCCTGCTGATTCGATTCTTTGGTGTGCATAGAGTGAAGCCTCGGCATGGTGCCAAGGTCAGATTTGTAGTGATGAATAATATATATAGGAGCGACCAAGAGATCCATAGAAAGTATGACTTGAAGGGGTCTACCCATGGAAGGACTGCTGGAGAAGAGAAACCACCCCCTGGAACGGTAGTACCTCCTGCCGCTGTCTTCAAAGATTTAGATCTGGATTTCCAGTTCAAACTTTCTCCGGCACGGTATGACATGTTGATGGCTCAACTAAAAGCAGACTCAGAGTTCTTAGCAGGAATGAATGTCATGGATTATTCTCTGTTGATGGGAGTACATTTGAAATCTATGGGGTATGGCTCTGGGGATTCAGCGATTCCACCTCCGTTGCGTGTTCAACAAGACGAACAGGCATACACACTTTGTGATGAAGATACTCTCATGAAGAGCCGAACACAAATAGATTCCACACTAGGTAGTGAAAATATATCACACATTTCCAGCAGGAGCTTGAACTTGAATTCAAAGTCATTTGGCTATAAATCATTCCTATCATGGAGGAATGATCAACTCCAGAAGAAACAGCAGTTGAGTGGCAAAACACGCCCTTTGGAGGCACATTCTCCCCGTAAAACAGGTTCACCAAGGAAAAGCTTTATCTCCTTGAGGAGATCTGGAAGTTCTGGAGCAGTGTTGTCTGATGGCTTACTGGAAGTAATGAAAACTGTTGAACAGGTGCCAGCACCTGTGGAAGTACCACCATTATCATTGCCACAGTTGAATGAAAGGATGCATGCTGGCCATGATACTGATGAGCAAGAGCATCGGATGAGCTGGCGCTCTGATGTAGCACAAGTGCCAGAAGCACTTCCAGTCGTACATGCTGGTGAAGGGTGCGAAGGGAGGTTAACTTGTACAGCAGAAATGCGGCGCACACCACACCAGGACGTTCCTCGTACTCCAAGACAACCACTGGGCCATGAAGAATGGCAGCAATATGATGAAAGTATGCTATCTCGAATGCCTGCAGGGTTGTCACCTACTACTACTACACAGCACAAAGTAGGATCTAATGGACATGCAAACTCACAGCCCTCATCAGCACGTCACGGGATGCTGACCCCTGGAAAAGGAACTCTGTTTTCTATGAGAAGCACTGCATCTGAGCTGTCTCGATCAAACAGTGCACCTGCGTCAAATATTAGAGATTTAATTTATGAGACCCCAATGCTGGGAACACAATACGACCCTTCAAATCGTGGTCACCTCACCCACAGAAGTGATATGGCACAACATGTTCTGAGCGTTGACAACCCTCGAGTTATAGCCTTGATGACGAGATTGAACCGAAAATTGGCACGACCAGTGAGCGATAGGCTGGTTGAAGATCTGCTGCAGTTAGCTAGACACAAAATGTTGCAGCCAGAGCTCAGCAGGAACATGTCACGTCTGCCCACTGCGGTTCTCGCTGCGAGACCAGCAATGAAATCGTCCGACCTGGCTGTAGGAGGAGAGCACTCTGGACCCTCCTTTGGGCATGCCTTGCCAGCAATAGCACTGCCTGTTGCTGGAGATGCTCCAGCTGAGGAGGCTGTGTTATACTTTGGAATTATTGATTTCTTGCAAGAATATAATATGAGGAAAATGTTGGAGCGTGGGGTCAAATCTGTGGTTCAAGATCCCAAGACCATCTCGGTCACGGAGCCAAAGGTATATGCCAAGAGATTTCTAACGTTTTTAGAAAATGTGTTCTCATTTTGAGTTTGAAAACTATTCTTTATTTAAACCTCTGGAAACATAAATTACTAGTATACATTTGGCTATGAAATGACACAACAGCCAGTGGCTCCCGCCTTCTCACTCTTTTGTGCATAGCCTTTCGATGCTGACAAAGGTTGTCGAATGACCACGTGCATTGTCACTATTAAATCAGGGCTAGGGGCACCTAATGATTTGCTCAAGCTACTGAGATCCATTCTATCCTCCATAAATCGGCCACAGCATATCAGTCTAATTTCTGAAATGTCATTTGGTTTCTCCTGAGCCACTGGTCCAACTGCAGAGTTTGAAGTGTGGTTAGCGGAGTTGTAGCAAGGAAAGACTCATTCAGGAGGCGTTATTTAAGCAATTCTCACCTTCAGGCCATGCTTCAAACAGCTTCTGCTTCAAAACAGAGCTGGCTGCTCTTGTTGGAAATGGGATTGGGCCGATATCACCCGCGGGTAAGCGGAAACGAATCTGGTATTCTTTATCTGACATAAAACACAGTTGAACCTGCCACGTATACGTTTGTCCGCGGTGCTTTAAATGAACTGCCTCAAAAGACCATCGTACTTAAATCAACGCTCTCGTTCCAGGTTTAATACAGCTTCAAGCATTAGGTTTCTCTAAATTTTACCAAATGTAAGAGGAGTTTAAATTTTGGTGTGTGAGGTAATCACGTAAAATTCAGGCACTAGTCAGCATCATGATTCATAGCTTCCAACTCGGCATCCAAGTCAAAAGACCCTTCTTCTTCGTCAGCCTGTTCTATAACCTCCAGCTCTTCATTTTCTCCATTCTCGTCCACATCTTCATCCCCTAATTCTAGATAACTCGGTTTTAAGCCCATTGAAATCCTTGATTCTTTCAAATCAATATCAAGCACTCGTGCAGTAACCATCTGCCCTACCGAGAATAATGACCCTGGATCTTTCACAAATGTGTCTGCCAATTCACTCTTGTGGGCAAGACCTGTTATGCCACCACCTTGCATCTCAACAAATACTCCGAATGGTTCTATGCGTTTCACTCTTCCTTGGACCACCTGCCCAACCCTCAATGAAGTCAGGTCGGGAGCTTGTCGACCACTTCGTAATGACACTTCAATCTTATCCCCACTCTTGGAAATTATCTTCCCTGTCACCATTTTTCCTTCAGGAAATGCTTCCCCAGGATTATCTACGTAGTCATTGGCCAAATTACGAAGCCTCACACGGCCAACTGTTTCTCTGTTCAACTCAATAAAAACACCAGCTCTGGAGACAGACCTAACATATCCAGTAACCCTCCTATTGACTTCGAGTTTCAAAGGTTCTGCAGCACTCTCCTCTCTACCGTCCTGCTGAGCAAAGAGGGAAATACATCCCCCTTGGCTTGGCTTCAGCATCAGAGACCACATGCCATCTGCCTCAGATTTACTCAATACCCTCACTCGCGCAGCCTGGCCAGCCTCTAAACCTGACAGCGCATTCTCCACAAAGCCGTCGTGAATATCTGAGAGTGCAACCATGCCCAAATCCCCATTAGCCAATCGAATTTTAACGCCTGCACCAGAGACAGCTACGACGCGCCCCAGGATCAACACGCCGGGAGCAGCAACCTGGGGAGTCAACGCCTGGGATGAATTGTTGGTGGTGTTGGCGGTGTCGCCCAGCATGATGTCAAGGACGTGCTTACCAGGTTCAGCTCTCAACACCACTGCTGTGACAGGCGTTCCAATTGGATAGCTGCTTGCGACCCCAGCACATTTATCGACCGAATCCACCATCGCAACGGTATCAGCTCTTCCTTTTATAGATGGTGCAAATGACACCCAGATCTGTTGGTGATCATCTCTACTACCACTACTGCTCTCAGTCACCCAGCCATTGAGCACAGTACCTGGCTTTACGTCTTGCCAGATGAGAGGTGGATGTTTTTCCCCTCCTCCTCCTCCTCCTCCTCCCCCCTCACACACTGCACCTACCCGAGATGGGGTCGAACCAAAGAGCGACTGCTTTGTACTTAATTCCCACAGACCCCTATGTTTCCCTTCTGCACGTCCTAAAACAAGCGCTGAAACAGATGTCCCCACCTTGAATGCAGACAATGGGGAGACTGCACTACTGCTCCACTCTACTGCATTCGTGATGTGCACTCTGCCATGCCTGTTGCCTTCCAGCAGGACATCAATGTGCGCAGCATGCACAGCAGTGATGGTCGCTTCTACTATGGACCCTATCTCTGGTGGTGGTGACCTTTCTGTATTCTCCTTTGGTTCATTGGGATGTGGTGCAACATATGGAAGTAGGAGGACCCTATCATCGATGGGACAAATCAATGCGACACGAGCATCGACCGAATCCCCAGGTGAAGGAAGGCGTAGTGAACCTGTCAGAATAGAGTGAAGAGCACTCATATCCTCAGCTGCCAAGAAGCCAAAACTACCATTTGGCATGGATACTACACAATAACCCTCCTCTGCACTCACCAACTCCACTTTACAGCCATTGAGCACTTGCCCCAATTGAACGTCACCATCTTTTGGCTTCCTACCGCTCCTCGAGTTTTTCGTCTTCTTCTTTGCCGTCTGAGATTCCTGAAGCAAGAGGCTCAAATCGATGATACCGTCCTTTTTGTTAACATCCATGACAATTGCTTTGAAGGGAGACCCAGGGGCAGGGGCAGGAGAGGGGGCTTGGTGGAAGGCAACCAAACCAACAACATCTGGATGGGCATCGACATCGCAGATGATTCCATACTCTTTGATCTCATGCACCTGCCCTGACACTGTTGCCCCTATCGGAAATGCAGAAGCCCACTCAATACCCCCCACAGTCGCATCATCTCCCAATAGAGCAGCAGTCTCCATGTCCTGAAAGAAGGCTGCCAGCATATCAATCGTGGTGTTACATCCACTACTTGGCTGCTCTGTTGCAGTCCTTTTCAATGTCAGACTGCATCTATTCTTCTCTGGATCCACATTGACAACCCTGGCATATATGCTTTGGTTGAATGCAAAGTGTGAGCTTGGATCTGAGATGAAAGAATCGCTCAGCTGAGCCAATCCTGCTCTTCCAGTAAGATCCCCAGCAAAACGAACAAACACTGCATCAGGGGTGACACTTGCCACATATCCAGGCAGCACGTGTCCTTCCCTCAGCTCTTTGAGGGTAGATGGCAGCTCAGCGCATGTTTTCAATGACATCTTGTTTGTCAGCTTGACTTGCTTTGCAGTATGCAAGTGTTGCAATACCCTCAAGGAATTCAATCTAGAACCTTTGGAAAGGGCATCACCTAATGCTTTGGCAGCAACGGGGTGATCAGAGAGGTGTCCCGCCTCCATTTTCCCAACGACACCAATTCTTTCACCCCCCTTCATCAGATCAAGTTCAAAGGAGAGAGGCACTTTCTCAGTACCAGAATCGTCAGTGTCTTTTGTGACAATAGCTCTCACAATGCCATCAACGGTTGATCCTACGTCGACACCAGTAAACGGAGACTCCGGGCTTGACCGTGCTGTGGCTGAGAGCAGAAAGGACAGCTTCAATCCTTTGTGTTGCTGATCCACACCAAAAATTTTGCATTTGACTGGCTGGCCAACTTTGAATGCATCCACTGGATGCTGTCCTTCCGGAAGGCCACACTCAGCAGCTGGAACAAGACCACTGATGCCATTATAAAAACCAACAAACACACCAAAGTCCTTTACCCCCGTTACGGTGCCATGGCTCCTAGACCCAGGAACAGCTTCCTCAAAAGAAGTAATGACCGGGAGCTTGCTATCAACCAACATAGGCTTCAATGTGACTCTGACTTTTTTGCTCACAGAATCGACTTGCAACACCCTTCCTGGCACCTTCACTCCAACTTTGAATTTCTTGAGAGCCTTCCGAGAAGGCACGTCTGATATATGATCAAACGGGACCAGAGCCTTCAATGTGCTCGAAATAGCAACTATCAATCCGGAGTCATCTGGCTCTATTGACAGAACTTCCGCTGTTATCTTCATACCTGGCCTGATATCAGCCACACTGAGAATACTTTGATCCAAAACTTGGGGTTTAAGGGAGAGGGCAGCAAGGCAGTCCAGTGGTCTGAATCCAATCACCCTTGCCCTCAGTTTCTGACCAACCCTAAATCTGCCCTCTAATGTATCCACCTTGTCATCAGATACGTTTGATATGTGGGCATAGCCATCCACCAGGGCAGGTCCCTCCCCACTGCTGGCATTGGACAATTCCACTAACAAACCCACATTTGGGTCTATTCTCTTAACTACAGCATTCTCAAATATTCTACCTAGATCTGGGAAAGACTGCCTGGGTAACGACCAGTTGATGAGGGGCTTGAGCAGCGTCAATCCCACTTTCTTGGAGATGGGGTCTATGTACAACAACCTGGCCTTGACCCTTTGATTATCTGAGAAAGCGTGCTGCCAATCCTTTCCTGGTGCTGTGCTGATATGAAAGGGATCTATGGTGCCACTAAAGAAAGTCAGAAAAGAGACCAAAAGACCATCGGACAGCACACTGCGCACTCTTGCTGCCACCAAAGAGCCAGGCAGTAATGAGCCAATGGTGAGACCATCCCACTCTCCCGCAGCTGCATTGGCAACGACATCTCTGTGTGCACTGACTATGTACGTCTTCTTTTTACCCGAGGGTCCTTCAGACTGGATGACAACATCTACAATTGAGCCAGTTTTTAAATCCTTTTCAGCTGAAGATTTGGGTAGAAAACCTCCTGTGCCTTGAACACCGAATGAAAGAATGTAGCCATGGTCTTCGACGCTGGTAACACAGGCCGGGAGAGCAAAATCTATCTTCAAGGCGTCCATGGTGATTCCAGCGTTTACATTGGCAACATGCAATGATACATCAATGCGTTTTCCTTTGGCTGCCTTGCTGGTGCTCGCAAGAGAAGGGTCTTGTAATTTGATGACAACACAGCGAACGAGCTGGCCTATAGAGAATACTTCGGTCAATACCACTTTTGGCTTTTTGCCTTCATGTGAAAGCACATCAGAGGATTGCCGATGTGAGACGTGACCTCTCAAACCATTTGGGAGCCCAATTATGAGCTCCCTAGGAGTCACCTCCAGAATGGCACCCAACAGTTTGGTACCAAGGCTGAGCATCTTGAACTTGAGCACCTCAGCATACTTTGGAAGCTTGCCTTGAACTGTCATAGAACCAAAAAACTGATCTTCCTCATCTTCTAGATCCCGCTTTATGTCTAGCTTGGGACGCTTGGACCTCTTGTCCTTCTTGCTGGAGTCGAAGAAGTCAGCCTCAGCCTCAGCAAAGGCTTCCTGCACGAGTGTGATATCGGTGAGATGAGGTATGCATGCACTTGCAAAGGGTGAAAACTCGATACATTCAAATGTGAATTGCGATAATATGACATTTAGCGTACATTTCTAATTTGTTTGTCTACAATCGGAGCAAATGATTTGCCTCCACCTCTTGGAAATGCCTCCTCCTCGTCGAGAACTGTCTCTTTCACCTGCCTTTTCTTTCCAGGCATTATATAATATACTACTTTATACAGATCCAGTCGCAATTTCCAGATTATTTGAAACCCCAATTATTCTTTTGAACACCGAACAAATTTCGTGCATCTGACTTTATAACAAACATTTGCACCTTTAAGAGAATGCATTGAATTTATGAAACGAACGAAACTCTCTAAAAGTTGTGAAAAACCGTAGTTTTATATTAACAAATCTGATCTGACAATGCAGAGTCACTCATCACTCCAAGCACGTCGTGGCCTTCCAAATGTCTTCTTGTTATGGTGATTGATCATGGAAATGATGACAGGGTCTGCAAAGCTGCCATTCCCTTCAGCAAATATAGGTGCTACACCCAATACGTCCCAGGAACCTAACGTCCACAGTGCCAAATGCTGAATTTTCTGGCGACATCCACCTCTGTCCAACAAGTCGATGGCCGATCCAAAGTAGTGTCGCCTGTATTCTCTCACTTCATTAGGCGCTTCAGGATGACACATATCAAATGGATCAATCGAACAGTCATACGGCCCAGTAATACCATTATATGGCCTTGCAGCAGCTTCTTCTGCAGTCTTCGCGGGAACATTGGCATTTGGACTGAGTCCCCCACCCAATGAGAACTCCCCAAAATACACGACGGTACCATAATCCCTGGCTAAATCTGTCAAATTAATGCCCCATAACCCTAACTCATAATTTACTCTGTCTGTCAACAATTCTAAATAGCAGGCATCATAGTCAAAGGGGTCTGGTAACCAAACATCAATGTATGCACTGATTGAAATGAAATCTACTGAAGCAAGCAGCTTCCTATACCCAGGAACATCCAGCATTGGCTTGATTCTCTCAAATGCAGGATACAACTTCTTCTCTACATCCTCCTCAGTCCAAGACTCCATGTCTTCGATGCAGCCGCATAGTTTGTTGCTGTTGATTCCAAGCCCAATTGTAATCCTGTCTTCCTGTCCCTCTCCAGGTACGTCCTTCAACCTTTGCTTCAATAGCTTCAACACTTTAATCCAAGATGTGGGATAAGTACTTATTGTGGCACCCATCTCACCTTGCATAGTGAAACTCAGTCTAGTATCAGGACCTGCAGCTCTTTTCATTGCATCCGCTAATGGATAGAGAATTGCCTCCAAATAAGAGTAATTGCCATACTTAATCAATGGGTCAAATCGTACTGTGTTTCTCCAGCCTCCAAGCTGCCTCCCATCATCTATTCTAGCATTCACACTGATGTCAAAGCCCAACTTTACAGCATGTTGCATGCATGAAGACAGCCGCTCGACATACATTTCAATTTCCTCCAAAGTAGGCTCCCTGCATCTCCCATTTTTTCTGTCATAGCACCAGTAATCCAGCTCAGTAGTATTCCATCTAGTGTGGCAATAGGTACCATAATAATTGGTCTGGCAGGTAGGATCAAAATTATCTGGAGTGCCATACAGAGGCCCCTTGTCCATCCAATAGAATGTAGGTAAAAACTGGACCTCATAGATATCAAATGCTGTCAATCGGTCTAAGAAATCTGTGCAGACAGTTGATCCATTGCTTGTTCTTGGTATCAAATGCCCTTCCTGCCCTATAAAAATGGAGGCTGCAATACCTGCATGTGGCCGAGAAGGTGGAGCTCCCTCGGTCACCTTCACCAGGTCCACAATTGCAATGTCATCGCGTTGATGGAAATAATTGCCACTGAGTGATACTACAAGAGCTATTATGCAGAGTAGGAAAATTAAACAGAGAATAGGGTACACCCGTAGTGACCTCAAAAGGGGGTGTTGACTCCTGCTAGCAGCCCTCATAAACAAATCTCATGAGTTTTGAAAATCATTAGTTTAGCGATACTGAATCGAGAATGAGAAGTAAATGATCTCGAACTGTGGTGATGGAAGCGTCCTTGATAACTCAATATGAAATGCCCGCGGGGGCACCATACTTATACTCGAACCCAAAATCTAGGAATGGCCAAGGGGAGGGAGCATCGACAAGGGGATTTCAATTACACTCAGGTCAAGACCCGTCCTGTTTTCGCATATTTTTTTCCATGACATGCATCATTGCCTCCTCCATGTGTTTCCTGGCTTGCTTTTGTTTCTCTTCAGGGTTGGAAGGTGCTTCAGCTGTGGCTTTCTCAGCTGCCGCCTGGACAAAGATCTCCCCCAAAAGTCTCAACCCCTCGGCTCTCTTCAATCTCCAATCAGCAGGCCCTTCTTCGTCCTTCAAAACCCGTCTACAAACATGCCTCAATGTAGCTTCTATATCTAAAGTATTTGCTGCCCACATAGCTTCCAACATCAAAGGCAGTGCTTTCTCTTCCAAGGCAGCGCGCTGTGAAGCAATATCCGGGACTGATACATCACCACCTACACTCCTATCAGCATTTCCTGTGCTTGCTTTCTTCTCAGCTTCATCTATCTTTTGGATCTGCATTTGAGCAGAATACACTTTCAATGCTAAACTAGCAGCTCCAAATTGGGACTTTATCGTCCTTCCTTTGGATTTTATTGCTGCAAAACCACCATCAAAGAAACCACCCAACACTATATTTGCTTGACTTTTGTACGACCTGCCTATTGTATGAAGCAATGTTGGACCAAAGGATGCCTGTGATAATTCTCTTGCCTCACACATCATAGCATCTCTGAACCCCACCTCATCTCCCACGACGTAGCGCAGCAGCAACGCTTTGAGATTCACGACTAAGGCATCTTCCCTCTCTGATTGAAACTTCTTCATAGCAACTGCAGTCAAGTCTTTCCCAGCTTTTGCAGCAGCTGCTAAAGCAAGCTCGCCTATTAAATGCTCAAAGTTGTCGGAACCAAACAGTGCGCTAAAGAATTGCGAGGAATCTACAAAGTTAACGTCGAGAGCATCTTTACCGTGCACATCGTACTTGGCCCTCAGTTCGGGGCTACCTAAAACTTGATACGCTTCGCCTACTGATTGAAAACGAGCATGAGCAGTTGCATCTCCCGGATTCTTATCAGGGTGGAGTTGCCTAGCCAATAAATAATACGCTTTGCGAATTTCATCTGGGGTGGCATGCCTCGAGACGCCAAGTACAATATACAAATCATCACTGCTCGTGGCTGCCTGTATCATTTGAGCTCTTACTTCTTTTGCTGCAGTGTCTTCTAAAGCAAGGGCTGTTCCTGGAGATTCTATCCATAACCGCTGGTCTTCGTCCCATTGATAGCCGAGCTGAGACGCTTTAAAAGCCTCTGGAGTATTGACAGCACCTCGGATGAGTTGAGCTGTGCCAACTGCTACTCCTGTAACTGGAAGGATAACCGCTCCTGCTAATCCTGCTGCTGCGCCCTTAGCAAAGCCCTTAAGGCCTTCTTGATGAGCACCGACCAGGGGAGCGGCGACCAAGCCTATCGTTCCAGCGAGAACCCCCTTCGCCACCGATTTGGCGGCGCTTGAAGCTCCGGCTCGTAAGTCTTTTGGTTTTTTCAGAGAAAAGATGTTCTGAAACTCAGCTGAGACATCGACAACCTCTTTATCCTCAGATTTCATAATTCGAACGGGTTTTAATTAAACGTCGAATACATTATGTCAGATTTCAAACCTAAAGGCACGAGGACATAATGGCCAGTCAAATTAGCCTCCTGAACTCTTTTTAAAAGTGAATTAAAATAGTTGGTTTCCATAATGTTGAGCAGAGGTGCGCGTTGACGTCAACATAGAACGCCCCGTGGACTTGTAAAATGGTATACAAGTAGTTATACGAAGGCATGTATGCATGGACGCTGGTGTCCTGCTTCTTAGAGTTAAAGCGAACAAGTCTCCGCTAAACTTAAAGGGTTACAAGTGATCAACAACCCCAAATTAATTTCAGTTTTCTTTTTTTATTCAGCAACAAAGACATATTGGGTTTATCCACCCATAATCAAAATTGTAGCCGAAGAGATACATCCAATTGGAGGGTGAATATAGCTCTGTTTCTTGCATAATAATAAACAGAATAATTTGAAGAACCCAATCATTGTACATTTGGATATTTGTAGAGACGGTAGTGGGTATAATTATTCACCAACCTCTTGGTACCCGACTGTCGGGTTGTTGGGATCAGCCACCGGAGCGCAGGCCACAAGGACATAACACATGTCAGATTCTGATCCAGACTGGAACTACAGCATTTCTGTTGAGGAAGGTGAGATAATCTGTCGTATATATGTCAGATAACGAAGTGTTGAAAATTGTACACCCCCACACGCATGCAGAATCCGACGAGATACTTACTGATGAGGAAGGCTTTCATGAGTCAGATGCAAGCACCACTACTTCCAAGCTGACAGAAATTGCAGATCGACAAGCAAACTTTAATGAGTTTGAAAATAGTCCAGATGAATTTATGGACCCAGCAAGGCATGCCCTTCATCTGCCAATACCTACAGACGTGCATCACACGCAAGCCGCATCCGCTATAGCAGTATCAAATGCATCACAAGATGGTAGTCTTGTCTTAGTCTGTGCATACTTTAATCGTGTCTTTGCATACAGATTACCTACAACAGCAGGATTGACACGATCATCAACCAGTCATAGCTATGTATACAGGAACAATTGCGCAGGCATTGACAGCCATAAGGATGTAGCCCCTGTCTTTTACGGTGGTTTTTCTCTTCCTGATGATGCATTAAGTGTTGCAGTACATCCAAGTGGAAAGTACTTTGTAGTTGCATGCGAAGGAGGGATCTTAATGATATATACTATCGATCCTTTGCAAGTACCTCACCCAGCAGCCAATGCCTATTTTCCACCGAGCACTCACCAATTAGAGTTCCAATCAATAGATGGGTACTTCCCTAGCCCCAAAAAATCTCACAGAGAGAGCAGACTGGGCATGCTTTCTGAAGATATGCTGTGTGGTTTGGAGGAACATGTCGTAAATGGTTACTATGACAACAATGCATACTCATACCTACTGGATAGACAATTACCAGAGGATAGGTACCCTAAGCATACGTTTGCTGGTGTAGAACCCCTCTGGTACTTGATACATATCGGGGTCAGACCTCCACATGCACACATATTTGCAAATGGTGAGTCGATGCTCAACGGAGTGAGTTTTGGTTTGGTGAAAGGGAGGGAAAGGATGATTATATCAGACCAGTTTAACAGCGATGATGGGAGCGTAGCAGGTCATGTGCTGATACTTGAGCTTCCAAAGTCTGATGTGATACAGGATACTCAGTTGAATGACATTTTATGCGATCCTGCAGAATTAGAGGGAATGGCTGTGAAGAAAAGGTACTTTGTTGGAAGCAAAGTAGTTCCTGAGTCTGCATTGGGGTGTACGTTTGATCATGCAGGTCAGGTACCTCGGTATACTGCCGCTTTAGGTCCATTTAAACAAGCCGTCAACTATGCTGCTGCTTCTCCGGATGGTAGATACATCGTAGTGTGTACAGATTCCGAAGTGGTGTTGCTAGACCAAGAGCATGATTTTGTCCAACTAAAACTTTGCATCTCTACAGCTGAACCTTCAAATGATGCTGCATTCTCTTCCCAGTATTGTGCATGGAACGCCTCGAGCACACTTCTTGCAGCAACGTCTGATAGTCGGCAGATGTGCTTTGCATGGAGTTTGAAATGCTCAGGGAAGGAGGTTGGACAGGCTCTACAAATAGATGCCTTCAGACCGTGCTTAGGTGTCAAATTTGCACCTTGGGATGATACTCTCCTTTTTTTCCACGAAGAAGCAAAAGGACATTTTGCATGCAGACTAGATGCCAACGTGGGTGCGGCTGATTCACGGCCAGCTTTGGAGTCAATCCAGTACATTACTATAGACGAACAATCTGCTGCAAGGTTTCATGAGAAAAGGTATGATCAATATCTCACTAGACGTTGTAGAATTACAGGTATGGTTGCAACAGATAACTATGACCTCCTGGTCGCAACCAGGCAAGGTCTTATATCCCAACTTCCTGTGACAATCGATTGGACGACAGGCCGTCATAAATCATGGCCGGTGGCTTTTAGAGAGTGTGTAAAGGTTCTTCTCCTTGGAAATATGAGGAGAGATTCTATATTGAATATTCTAGACAAGCAAATTCTTTTACGTGTGTTCAATCGGGCAGCAGGAAATAGATTGGATTGGTTATTGTAAATTGCTCCTATCCTGGCTTTGGACCCAGTTGATTGGCTGTTCCATGGGTTCTTTTCTTCTTTCCTCCTAAAGCAAACCACACCGTGAGATATCAAAGCCGTCTGTGCCAAAGCATCTGACTTTATCAACTATGTTACTCTATAGAAACGTATCAGGCTGTAGAGATGGCTACTAAAGCGCAAACACCGTGCAAAGGGTACGCATCTCACGATTGCAATGGGCATCTTGTCCCTTGGAACTTTGAAAGACGTGCGATAGGACCCGATGATGTTTCCATTGATATAAAATGGTGCGGAATGTGTCATTCCGATATTCATCAAGCCAGGAACGAGTGGGGTATGTCCATCTTCCCTATGGTGCCTGGCCATGAAATTGTGGGTGTGGTGAAGTCTGTAGGCTCCAATGTCAATGCCTTCAAAGAAGGCGACCCTGTCGGCGTTGGATGCATGGTGAATTCTTGTCAATCTTGTCCAGAATGCGCTCAATCACTAGAACAGTATTGTGGAAAGTGCATTTACACATACAGTGGCGTGGACGTTGATGGAACCACAACCCAGGGAGGCTACTCCACCCATGTGGTTGTCAACCATAAGTTTGTGCTTCGCTTCCCAGAGAGTCTTGATATGGCTGCAGGGGCTCCTCTCCTCTGTGCGGGCATAACAGTGTGGAGTCCTATGAGATATTATGGTCTTGACAAGCCCGGCATGAGGATTGGTGTTCTTGGGCTGGGAGGTCTGGGTCACATGGCTGTCAAGTTTGGCAAAGCCTTTGGATGCCATGTCACTGTGATATCTACGTCCCCAAGCAAGAAGGAAGAGGCTATGAGTGGATTGGGAGCAGATGAATTCCTAGTTTCCAAGGACGAGGAGGAGATGAAAGCTGCTGCACGGTCCCTTGATGGGATCATAAACACAGTCTCAGCTCAGCATGATTTGGCTCCTTACTTGGACTTGCTCAAGACAAATGGAAAGCTTGTTTTGGTGGGAGTCCCT